>WBMY01007413.1:112091-279105 GCA_013397315.1 Donacobius atricapilla | reverse complement strand
ATGCAGTGTCGGGCGGGCTGCATTAGTGGAGCTGGAAGTCACAAACAGACTGTGTCTCTTGTGAAAAGTTACCAGAAGAATCAGGAGGGACTTGTCTCTCTCAAAAGACTGAATGAAAGACTATTTTATTAAGTGATGCTGACTTAAGAGTTCTGATGTTTTGTCCCTTTGCATTGTTTTTTCGTGGAAAAGTAGATTGTTGCTAGGGAGGAAGAGGGGTTGTTTTTGAGAGGGTTTCGTAGTTGGTTTTTTTTTGTTTGTTTACCTTTACTGTATGTTAATAAATCTAACTGTTTCTATTTTGAATTGAACCTGTTTTGCTTTTCTTTTAATCCTATTCCACTAAAATGAAAATTAGGCGAATGTGATAACCACTACATCTTTTGGTGTTTCCGCCCGGTTAGTTGAATTTTAACCCATTACAGGAAGGGAGGAGGAGGGGGTGTCTTTCCTGTGATTTGCACTGATTCATCAGGACTCTAAAAACCTGTGTCATGCCATTAGCTTTTGTATGCCCTCTGTATATACATACAATATTTAGTTTCTTGGTTTTCTTTGAGAAATATTTTCTGGGCTAAATATTCTACCGCTTGTTCATGTTTTAAGGGCTCTTGTATAAGAGAATTCAGCTGGACTTTGAGTTCCTTCTCTTGGCAGTGAACTCCAAAGCTTGCAAGTCTGGCAGTGCTTGTGGGAAGGTCTTTAGTGAAATGCAGTTAGCAAAATCATTTAGATGATGGAATTAGGAAATGATAGTGATAAAGTTGGCTGCTGTGAAAATAGTAACTGACTGACTGAGCCAAAGTGTGATTTCTGAAGCTGTTGGATCCATGGCGGTCTGACATCTATGCAGAGGCATGCCAAGCAAATAAATAGAGTATGAGGAAGAAAGTGGGAAGAAAGACTTTTGGGAGTATTGCATGTGATAATTTCTGCGTAATATACTGTGTTCTGGAAACTTGTGTAAAGGTTCGCCTTGCTTGAAGAAAGTCAAGGCCAAGTGATTCTTGTAAGACCTGTGATATGGCCTCATGCTCTGTGTGTGAGCACAAAATATAAAATAAAAAAATACTTTCTTCTCCTTTCTTCCCTGTAAAGTAAATGACAACTTTAAATTCTTAAAAGTGTCCACACCCTGTTTCTGAATATGCAACACCTGCTGAAATAGGGAAAAATCATTTCATTAGCAGTTTGGCATGTTGGCAAATAGTAGATATGTTGGGTCAAATGTAGAAAACTATCACCTTCTCTCTAGGACAATCAATATCCAACAAATCACTTCAAGGTGTGCCATAAATGCAATTCTAGATGCCCTACAGCACTTAGTCTTGTGCCTAACAACCCACTTGTCACCAGGCATTCATCCTCTGCCAGAATGTTTACCACAGGAAGGTTTGTTTATGTACACAGTTCTGAGTGAACTCTTAAGTGCATATAAACCCTATTCTTATGCCTTATGAAAACCTCTTATTTTTTTTCCTCCAAGGAAATGTAATAAACTTTCTACTTAACAGCAGCTCAGAGTGTTTTTCTTTTCTGTATAAAACCAATTTAATATTTTGGAAAGTATTACCTTTATTTTACATGTATGATTTGTATAACCATTTTGTATATAGACCACTTGAAGGGGTATGGCTCACACCAGGTGTCAGAGGACTGTGAAATAATTTTTATGCCACCTTTCCAAGGCAATAAATGTCATATAAGCATACAGAAGTGCAGATAGAGTACTTTTAGATGAACATTCTCAAACTGTACGTAAGAAATCTGTTTGACAGACTTACCCAAAGGATGACACTTTTTTCTGATCTTGCCAAAGCAGCAACTGTGTAAAAAGAAAATTTGCCCTGGTGGTTGGATTTTTTTCCCCAAAGACTTAAAGGGAGAGAGGGGAAACTGTAATTAGGGGAAAATAAATTGTTACTTTCCACTGAGAAAAAAAGGAATTTCTAAATGGCATAATTTTAGAAATTGCTAAATGACATAGCAAGTTTCAGTCATGTTTCCTGTAATAAAAAGACAATAAAGATGGACGGCAGCAGCTGAACCCACAGTCCCAGCCACATAGCTTGTGTCATGATCAGTATAATGCTTATTCCAAAACATATGTGAAATTCTTTTGTGTAAGAATCACACGGATATTGATTTTTTGTGTGCGTGCCACTGTTTTTAAAATATCTTTTTAAAGATATAATTTCAAAGAAGTACCTTGAACTTTTTTTTTCCTTTTTCTTTTTTTCTTTTTCCTACTATGGTCAGAATACAAGTTAAAATTTTCTAGAGGTATAAAATTCTAAATTTATCATTAAAAATAGAGTGGTTTTTCTTAAAACTTATTCTCTTGTACTGATAGGATTGCCCTGCTGGTGGTCTTTACCAGCTCTAAGAGATTCACAATAGGTTAGTTTGTTCACAAAAGCCAATTCTTTTTGACAGACCTCTATACAAAACTATTTTACTCTAAACGGATTGTTTCAAACAGCCTATACATACCTTGTTTGTTAAGAGACGTCCTTTATCTCATGAGTTTACATACCAAATTGATCTCTTTTTTTGTCCCGTTACATATTTATGTCATTTTCATTTGCAGTGAATATCTTCCTCCTTTTCTTTCTGAAAAAGGTGTAAAATTTTAATAAAAAAAAAAATAATCCCGTAATCTTGAGGGATTTAGAGCTGTGGACCCAAGTATTAAATGTAAATGAAAATTTAGTCAGTTGGAAGCTGCTTATTATGAAGATTAGACACTCAGTCTCCAGTTCAGAGCATTAGCTGTGGAAGCAACAGCTTCTTTGGCTTTTTTTACAGACAAGAGCAGTGAGTAGCAGCTGCTGATAGAGGTTACTGAGAAAAATGGGAAGGATAAATGGAGGGAGGAAGGAATGCAACTGTGTGTTTTAGGATCTTTCAGGGTCCTGATGATGTGTTGAAGTGAGTCTTGCAAATACAAACAGGTTTCCGATTTGTAGAGAGTTCAGTTTAAAGAGAGATAAAAGGTTCAGATTACAGTTGGATTTTTCTTTCTTTACTGAAGGTTTAAACTTTTCACTAAACTACTACTGCCTTTTCTTCAACAATTAGGTAAAATGAGATGAAAAGATTAGAGCATTGTTTTTTATCAGTTCATCTCATTACTGTTATTCATATAGCAGTTCCTCTGAAAAAAATAGAATTAGCCATTTTTTTACGGGGGGGGGGAGGGGGACAGGGATGGAATATTTCTTTGAAAGGGCTCGTTGATACATCATCTAATCCCTCAGAACTTCCATGAAAATGTCCTTCTCCTCCTCCTCACTTAGCTGTACTATCAGATAAGGAAAGCATGTGTGCTGTGTGTTTCCAAGATCTGTGTTAATCATTCAAAGCATATGTGTCCTTTTTCTCTGATGGCTGGCTGGTACTGTAGGTATTTGAACACTTAGGTAAAAAAAACCACATAAGAACTATATAAGTACTATGAAAAGCATGATTAATATTTATGTCTTTCAGATTTCAGATTTTTGAGATCAAGGTATTCTATCTGTAAATTTGTACTTTCCCATACCTTTATATATGTCTGATTAATGTAGAGTAGGATGATTCTTATCAGGGCAGTATACTGTTAGGGAGCAAAAATCTAGGTGCTGATAAACATAAATATTGTGCATTTTATACTTGGCCTCACACTGCATTGAGCTTGCTGGGAAATTTGACAAGGAACAGAGGAACATTATTTGCTTCAATATATGAATCTACAGCACTCAAAAATCACAGTACAAATGTACACTGGGTAGTTTTGGGTTGCTTCTTCAGAAAAAAGCCCCACATGTTACCCACTTACATTCAAGAAATCTATCATATTTTAATCCTTTTTTTGAAAGGACTGTATTTTTTGTTATAACTCTTGCCCTACCCCAGTTACATCTACTTGCTTACAATTTCCACATGTATTTTTAGGGAAATACTGATCTGAAACTGCAAAATTCTTAATGCAGTCTTGGAAGGGGTTACAAAAAATAGAGTTACAATTTATCTAAGTAAATGAAAAGGGAAAAAAATTCATTGTTTTCAGATTTGAACACTGAATCTATGAGCTCATTATGATCTTAGTCTGTTCTAATTTAAATCAGCATCATTACTGCATGAAAAATGGCTCATCTTAATCCTCACTTGTGAGAAAAAACTAGTCAATGTAGCATACTATTTAAATGCTTAAGAACTACAAGATGTTCTCCATTAAATACATTTGGACACATGTGCTTTCTCATGGGAACACATTATACGGCTAATCCTGTTGATATCAGATAGTATTCCTAAGACTTTCATTTCTAGACATGAATTTGCCCCTTTTTTAAAAAATACCTTTCCAGCTGGAACTGGAAATCTATATTATAACTATTTTGCATGATTAAGTCTGATTTGTACAACAGACATGAGAATATATGTTGACATTATAAATGATACCCTATCTGACAAAAAATCTCTCTTAGGAAATGTTTAAATTTCATAACTTTAATACCTTGTCTTTTTGTAGGGTTGTAAGAAAAACGTTTTTTCAAAGTGATATATAGACACAGTGCAATTTTGGCTTCTAGGTGGATACTCCATTTTTACTTCTTTGTAATGCAGACCGTCCTGTCTCTTTAAAGTACGCCTAACATCTCAGTAGAAGTGGTTGTAACACTAATTAAGTATTTATGACAGGATGTCTTAACAGGGCACTTAGGCTACCACTATTCAAATAGGTGAATGAGTATTTGGCTGAGAAGGTGTTTGTTCTCTTTTAATAAAAGTCACTGATTATCATGAGTGTTGATAAATAGCTGAAATTATTATTTTGATGAGGAAAAAAAGGCTCAGTGATTAGGGTAGGCCCCAGAAGACTATCTGAGGCATCATGTTTTCCTGCCCCCTTGGTACTACACTTGTGGCATTGACAAGTCACCTTTGTGCCTTGCTTTGCCATGTGAAAAACAGGCACAGCAAAGTTTTCCACTTTGACAGGATGACACTCGGAGAAGGTAACAGTAAGAACTGAAGTGTTATGTGCTGCAAGGAGCACAGCTGCTTGTACCTGGGCTACTTTGTTCTAATGACTACACAGAGTCACCTCCAGTGGAACCTCTTAAGTCCTTTCCAGGCATCAGCTATGAGTGATGGAATGTGTCAGTTCTCTGTGATAATAGCTGTTTTTATCAGAGAGTGTACATGTTTGTTACTACCTTTAAATTCCTGAATATCTGACCAAATTCAAATACAAATACCAAAAGTAATCATTGTGACTAAGCTGCAATAGGCCTCCCTCCTCAGCCAAATGCAAACCAGCCAGTTTAAAAGATGAAACACAGCCTTGCCTCCAGAAACTAACACCATTCACAAGTCTCCTGTTTTCATGCACTCTGGAAAAATATGAACTATGCAACATGCTATGAAGGCCATAAAATTTGAGCTCTTCTGGATCAGGGAAGAGGAATCAGTTCCAAAAGCTTTGAGTTCCCACAAAGAACATCCTGTTGGCAGTTCCTCACCCTTTTATACCAGCAAGGCCCCTAGCTCACTTGTTTTCACTGATCTAAATTGTGGCAATATGACAGAGAGAGTGTGAGAGTGAAATTCTTTCATATATCTCACGTAGGCCAGCTGTGTGGTAGCTTTCAGTTCTTTGAAACAAAGGTAAGTTTTTAGGTGACCCTGCCGGTGACCTGAAAAGGCCACCATGACTTGAGTTCAGCAGGGGATGAGTGTTTGCTGCCCATGAAAAGAGGCTTCCAGAAAGGAGAGTAAAAATGGCCACTGTAGTGATAAATGTACCTGCAGATAGCTTCATGGATTAACATGGCTCTAATTTATTCCACATTAAGGAAGAGGACTATAATGAGTTATTAATAAAGAAAGACTAAAGATGGGTTCAAATTCAATGGTTAATGCTCTGCATAATTTACTGCAATAATCCTTCTGACCATATAATTTTTTAAGTGCTTCTCCCTTTTTGTATGAATTAAACACATGTGTTATTCTTCCCCCAGCCCCTCCAGCTACCCCCAAGGTTTTGTTTGATCTTTCTTTCTACTTGTTTGGCCATGAGCTATGTTGGCATAAAGTGTGATATCTGTACTGGAGTTTGCTTCAACCCCCATTTGTCTACTCCATAGAAATATTTTCCTAAGCAAACATTTATGTTTGAGAGGTCTTTAGTGTTGCACCTAATAGATTTCATAAATCATTTGTGCTGGCAGTAATGGGACAGTGGAATCTCAGCACAGGGGGCATCATAGCAAAGGAAAATTCCATTGCAGCTGGCTGAAAATGGAGAAGTGGATACACTGCAGCGACATCCAGGTCCTATTTTTTGATAGGGTGCAGTCTTCATTTAGTGGATGTAGAATGATACATATTTGTAGAAAAAATGATACAGAACGTATAGGTGTAGATAGTTTTCTTTTGAAAATAGGGATTGTATAAATATGTCTTTTCTTCCATAGCATCTGGCTCTTGGAGGACACAATATCCTGCCTCCTTTACAGGTCCGAGGCAGTCTTCTGTAGGGGGAGTGCAATTGCAGATGTTCTGTGAGGGCAGAAATTCAAATGTGCTCTAAAGTTCTGCACGAGCTGACTCCAAGCATCCAGTTCCCTTTCCTCCTTCTTTTAAGATCTGAAAGGGTATATTCATGAAGTAATTAATTACTTAGGTTTTTCAATGGCAGAAAGTGCTTGTCTATAGGTACTCCATTCAAGCAGTTTGGAAAATCATATTTGTGTGATCTAATACCCCATTATTGCAACCAGACGCCTTGGAAGAGAGGCTGAGAATATGAATGTTGCTGTGGAATTGCTAGAAACTTGCTTCCTTAAACTGACTATAAGTTCATGATATCATCTCCTAGCTTTTTCTTGGCTGGTCTTGCAGCTATCACAGATAGAAGTCTGTCCAGAATTTGAACTACAAAAAGCCTCCCATTATCAAACAGCCCCCAAACCTAAGTGGACTTTGTCAATGGTGACTATATTAAAGTTTCTCCCTTGTGCTAAGTCTGTTGCATATCTGACTTGAGGAACTTCAGGTCAAGATGTAGTATTAGTGCTATTACTTTGGAATTTCTTCCGGATTTTTCCCCACTGCCAGCCACAACTGCCCTCATCAGGACCTGGCTACGTAGACTGTTATTGTCCCCCGTTTCACAGAAATCTACTATTTCAAAATGTATAGTCTTTGTTTCTATAGGAAATTGCAAATGAGCACTACTTGTGTGAGCTTTTTGGATAGTATTAAATTTCTTATGAATAATACATCTGAAATATGTGGTTTTATTGCAGCCTTCTGCATAACAGTGCTGAAAACATATTCTGGATTGGTATTATTTTCCCTGGAAGTACTGTATAATCATTAACAATGTTTTGATCTGATTTTTGGCAAAATGTGGCTTCTGGGCAGCTGCTGTGAAAACTTTGTCTGTGTCAGCAATGGATCTTGTAATAGGGTGAGAGAGAATTAAGCTAGTTGTTATTTGCAAAGGTCCAAGGTGAAAAGAAAACCACAATAGAAATTTTGTAGAAATTCCTACATATCCCAGCATTGTCTAAGCCAGCTCAGAAGGGTATTTGTGTTAAGAATGAAGTTGGAGATATCATTCCCATAGACGTTTTAAAAGAGCTCTATGTTCCAAAAGGGGGTAGTTTAAAAAAAAAAAAAAAAAAAAAAAGGAGAAGAAAACATATTAAAAATCTGGTTCTTTTACTAAACACAGAGGCACTAACTTTGGATTGATTATCAGCAGAAAATAGGTTTTTCTATTTTGAATGAGTACATCAGTATCTGTATATTTTGCAGGCATCTAGTTCTTCCTGCTCTCTACAGTATTTCAGAAATGAATGGTGAGTCATGTGAATGCTGTATTTTGTATCTATTTTTTGATAGCTTTATCTGACAGCTACGATGCGTCCAGTCAGATCAAGCTGGAACTCCAAAGGCTTCATTAGCAGAGGACTCGATCATAGATCGCCGAGCGTTTTGAAGTAAGCAGTGTATTATATTCACGCCTCCGTAGACACGAAGCAAAACTGTCTCCTAGGGCGGTAAATGCAGGGGGAGGTGTTTCTGTTCCAATTAAAGCCCAGGTGGTGCGTGCTGAGGGGCCGGTGTGACATCTGCGCGCTNCCTCATTCCGCGGCTCGGGCAGCGCTGCGAGGAGCCGCGGGCGGCCCGGCCCCGCACTGCCCGCCCGCCAGCCGAGGCGCCTAAGCCGGGAGGGAGCCCTGCGTCCTGTGTCTGCCTGAAACAGCCCGACCCGCTGTCTGGCTGGGATGCGGTAGGAGAGATTCGCGAAATCGGAGATGTAAGATATGAGAAGTTTTTGCGTAATTTGCTTTTGAAGTATCGCATCTCGCTGCGGAGTAAAGCCTTCGAGCTCCCTCGCCCGACTCTGTTACGCTCGCATAATGGGAAAAGTATAAAGTGCCTCTGATTATCGTGCTTCCTAGGGGATGCGATACCTGCTGCACTGGGGTGGGGGATGTGGAAGAAATTGTGCTCGTTCAAAACTCTGGAAAGAAAAATGTAACTTTACAACGGTGCAAATTATGCAAATAAAAGTATGGGGGAAGAATCAGCCCAGATTCATTTCTAAAGGATTGTAAAATCCTTCATTTAAAGCTTAGCGTAATCTTTGACATTTATGTGGGCACCTGAGGAAAGAAAAAAAAAATAAAAATAAAAAAACAAACGCAAAAAAAACCAGCCCTAAAGCAGAGCTTTGGTATGGAAGTACAGTGCTGCTGTGAGTAGACACATTTCTGTCTGCTTCTCATTTAAAGTGCCAGCTCCTTCTTTTTTGTATACCTAATACACGATGCACATGGAATATACAGCTGTGTCTCAAAGTTATTCTGTATTCTTAAAGCTAAATATAATCAAATTCATTGCCTAAAGATGGTGTAGTTGAAGATTTGATCCTTTTTCACTGAAGTGGAAATACTTTCAGTAATTGAAAGCAGATTCATGTCTGGAGTTGTACAAGCCAAGGTTTTCATTTTTAAAATAAACCTTTTGTTCTTCAGCTTTAAATATTTCAGTGAGCCATCCGGAGACCTCTGTTAATTGCTAGAGTAGACTTTAAGGAAGGATTGGGGGAAAAAAAGAACTGAGAAAGGTATGTCAGCAATTAAATTTACTTAAAACAATAATGTCTGTATTCCAGTGCATGAACATACCATTGCAGTTTTTGTGCACACTACGTTTTAGTTTTCCTGTTCATCCACACAAATCTGAATTTGAACTACCCATCTGTCAGTGGAGTGTTTTATTTTAAATTATCTTTGCTTATGTTCACCTTACTTAGCCCGTTTGCCATTTTTTTAACAGTTTATTAAACAAAACAGTCTAAACTTTGAAGATTTGGGGAAATACTGATCTGCTCCAGTAAACAAACCTGACACTTCGTAGTGATAGCTGCCCTTTGTTAACTTTGTGTCTGTTTTCTGGCTGATCCTGGGGAAAGCTTTCAAAAATCCTGCCTTTTAATATTTGAGCAACGGGGAAAGAAACTTAGGATGTGAACTAGCCAACTCCTAGAGAAAGACTGAGCTGCTCTGTAGCTGTTTGTTAGAAGCTTTGAAGGTAGAGAACAATGGAGGCAGAGGAAGGGGAGTACCTTCTCTCCCCTAAGATCTCTAATCCAACAGACTAAATTCACTGAAAATGTGTAGAAAAGTTACTGAAAATAGCCAGAGTCCCCTATCCATTGGAAAGTGTATTAATTTCTTAATAGACACAAGGATCTAATTGCCCGATGTTAAGTATAGCCTATCATTAAGATAAGAATTTGTAATTTGCATAATGGCACTAAATAGGTTGGGTTTATTCCCATGAACTTCTAGGTGGTGTGCATGCAGCTAGTGGAGTGCACTTTTCCTTCATTCAAAAGGTAAATCTTTTCATGCATCCTCAGTAGGTTCTGGTGGAAGAATTTGTGTAAAACCCGGGAAGGGGAAAGTGCTCAAACAAGAACAGAAAAAATCTAGCTTACCTTTCTTTCATCCCTCAGATTGGGGTTCAAAACTGTCAAGCAGCTCAGTAACTACAAATGAGATGTTACAGAATTGTTTGATGAATCGTTCTGCTGTCCTGTATGACGAGTGACCTCATATTTCACAGTATAAGGGTATTTTTCCTTCCAAGGTGTTATAAAAGGATGTGTTACAATTTAGAAAGAAACCTATAACAATAGGACCTTAAAAAAAAAATTGTGTTTAGATGGCTTTGGCTGGTCATTTTTAATTTCTAACCTTTCTGATGCAAGAAGTTACATGTTCCACACAGCATGGGGTATATTTTTTTTCTGTCTGAAGAAAAGCAGCTGATGTGGTAGCTGTCTAGGAAAAAATGATAATTGATGCAATAAAAAAAATATAAACTATCATGTCAGGTGCGTGTTCATTCTACAGGTCCGCAATAAGAATGCTGCCATACACCCATCAGCTTTGAAGTCTGATTTTTTATATTACAGATAGCAAGTTAGAGGCTGAACATTGAAATTAGCTTTTCTAATAATGGCAGATTTTAGTACTGAAGAGTTTATCACTTGGCTTGAGACATATACAAATATCTGTAAATATCAGTATATGGTGCAAATGGACCCAACTTAGGGAATTTATCTTGAGCTGTATTCTTTCACTTCTAACATGCATCTGTGAAGATTTAGCATGACTTTTCAAATTACCAAAATGGTCTGATAAACAATTGTGAGATCAGACTTTATAACTTCTCTTCCTGTAACTTGTATTGCTTCCTAATTCACTTGTTGCACTAAACAAGGAAAAATAAAAGGTCATAATATGTACACTTTGTTTGACATAGGTATTTGAGTACTTATATGAGGAAATAGGACTTCAATGTATTGTTGTCCAAAATACCAGAAAACATTAGCTTTCCTATCCTTTCTGCACGTGTTCAAAGATCTTATTGTTGGCTCTTATATTCATTCTAAGTATGTCTATGGGCTATGTTCTGTGTGGGTTTGAAAGACTTTTTCCAGAGATAGTTACAGATTTATGCATTTCAGAATAGCAAGAGGGCTTTTGTATGTTCAGTAATGTATGGAGCATGATGCTGTGAGCTGGTGACCTCACTAATGGTTTGAAGAGGTATATATATCTTTTAGGTTTGAAAATTTTTATATGAAACAAGAAATAAAAATGAAATGAAGCAACTGTACTAAAAAAAGTCTCTGTAGTTTTCCAGTTAAGTTAGTCTTTTTAAATGTTAAGATCCATTTTTTTCTGCTTGTCCTTGTGTTCCTTTAAAAAGCATCACCCACATTAAAAACTCTGAGCAGAATAGGTAGGTGGCTGAAATACTCTGAATGAGTAGAAAATAGTCATTCATCTTCGTTGTGTAAGATTGAGGAATTCAAAGTGCAATTATACATGAAAACTTCTGGACTCACTCAAGGTAACAACAAGGTGTGTAGTCTTCTTTTGAGATTGACTAGGGCCACCATTTATCCAAACTTGAAACGAAGTAATTGTTTTGTGTAAACTGCTGCAAAGTAGATTGTTTTTGAAGCAAGCCCTTTAGATGTAAGAAAAAGATAGACTTCTCATATCTGGGAACAGTAAATCATTCTAGCTCGGAGTGAAAGGCTTATTTATGGCTTGTGACGTACAGCAGAAAGGACTTTGCATAGCTTTGGTATATGAATCATTGCAAACTTCAGGGTTTTGATACTATTAATCATTGATTTTTGTGTTTACTACATGGGTACCTATACAGGAGGTTTAACTTCTGGTGTATTCAGAATTCAGGAATTGAGTCTGCTTTAAGAAGGGTTACAGCAAAAGATTAAGCCAAATATGTGAATGTGTTGCAATTTGCACAAACTACATCTACAACTCAAAGCAATGGTGGCCAGACAAAATGCCAGAGGTGCATTTGCTGTAATTTCTGAAGAACGACGTTATGATAAAACTGATTGAAGACATGTGACAGGGTTTCTGCATACTTAATTTTCTGTGGCAAAGGAACAGCAATTTTGGCAGTAGCAGTAAGCTCCCGTATCTAGTATCACATCAACAGGGAGTTATGTGTTTTTATCTCTCTGATACAACTTGCTGTTTTGCCGTGTTCTTGCTTTTGAAGGGGATTCAGACCTATACAGCAATATTTCTGAGATGATTAAGAGAAAAATAGATTTAGGGGAAAAAAAATAATCTAAAATAAGATCTCTTGCATCTCTGCATAACTGACATCCAACTGCTTTACCAGCTTTTTTATTCTTTTTATTCTGTTTCAGTTGTTATTAGTCCAAGAGCTATTGACATGGGACTTTTTTTTTCTTGGTATCAAGCCAAATTAGTGTCCTGGAGAGCTTTTTGAAATATAAGAGCATATAATAATCAAAATTAAAAAAAAAAAAAAAAAGGCATGACTGCTATTATATAATGGTATTATTTGGTTGGTTTTCATAATTGTAAAAATCATTAAATAGCACTACCTTAAGCTTTCAAATTGTCATAACTGCCAAACTAATTTTAATCTGCTTTCATTTTCACCTCTAATATAGTTGCTGACCACACACGAAGGAAAAAAAAAGGAATGGAATTGGGTTTTTAGAGCAGCTTTTAGTTTAACCATATAGACCTACTTTTTCATAAAATGTTATTATACCCTTGTATGAAATATAACCAGTTTCCAATCTGTAGAAATTTCAGAGCTGTTAATTTTTGCAGAACATTTTTACTCTTAAGTCAGAAACTGCATTAAAAAAATACAGTTGTCCAGGGAGTTGTAAAAAGTAGCCTAGAAAGCATGTTACATTCTTTCTTTTAAATAGAACAGAATTGTCTTAGGTAGAAAAGTTAACTTTGTTAACCTTTTATAATTATTTAACCATTATTTCATTTTACCCCCTGCTTAAACATTGTACATTAATGCAATAGACACCTGGCTGTGCTCTTAAAAGTTTATTTGTCTTTCAATTCCTGTGATAGTAGGGGGCAGTATATCTCCTTAATTATCTTTGTTCAGGGAAATGTTGAAAGGCCAGGGTAGTTAAACAAGGCCATTTGGATTTGCAGTAAGGTCGAAGTCAGATGCAAGGAAAGTGGTTAAATGCATTATCATCTTATTGAGCACATCATCAGTAAAGTGACCTTGATGGAGGTGGAAAAAGCCATTTGGCTATTTTATGACAGCCACCTCTCTGCTGGCTTTATCCCTGCCAGAGTGTACTTCAAATAGCTTTATCACAGTCTTCTCTTGTTGCTTTGAAATCTGATTTTTCTTAATTACAGATAATGAGTTAGAGGCTGAACAATGAAATGAACTTTTCTGATAATGGCAAATTTTACTACAGAAGAGTTTATCTTTTGGCTTGAGAGATCTAGAAATATCTCTAAGCTGACTATTGGGGTGACCGTTATGTTAATTATTATAAACCTGCCTTTAAGGATTTAATTGATAATCGCTGGTTTTTATTCATTACTCTACTGCTCTTTAAACTGTTTTTTAAGTTACTATGAGGACAGACTTCCAGCCTTAGCAGCAGGGATATTGCTTGAATGTGTCTGTATTTATGTTTTTATAAAGATACTCAAACCTTGGGAGGCCTATGGCGCAGCTAGAAACAAGTAGTTTAGAAAATATATAATTAATGGTTAAATTTCTATCTTGTGTTTTGTAATGGTAGTCAGTATTGATGTCTTAAAAGCTTATAAAAGTATAATTCTAGCTATTGCATGTTAATATATTTAATCAAAATAATCTCAACTGTCCATCTTCCCCTCTTTCTTTTTTACCTGTCTTTTCTCATTCAAGAAAGATTTCTTTCATTTGTGTAAAACTACATGGATTTGAAATAAACAGGGTAGTTTTCAATTTTTGGCCTTTAAAACAACTTTGTGATATTTCTTTTTATTGTGCTCCCTATTTAGGCATTGGAATAATTGTTAAGGGAATTTTTTAAAAATGCACAAAATACAAGGAAAGACAATAACAGGAAAACTGGATCCAATTTTGACCACCTGAAGGTATAGGTTAATTGACTGAGACTCACAGCAGAGCATTAAAAATTATTGGAGACTAGAGGGAATGATTTATAAGAAACAGTGAAAAGAAAGGAAAAAACAATGCAGACTAGTCACATGGAAGAACCACCTGCAAGATTTTCAAAGACCTTGTGGACTCGGCTGGTGTATCTAGATGCAGTAAGATGAATTAAGGACCAAAAAAATGAGCTGCATATCAGGACACATTTTGTAATGGTAACATCCTGGAGGCTATGGAAAATAGCCCAGTTCATAGAAGTTCCATTTTTTGAAGAAAAAGTATTACTTGTTTTGTGATAGTGTGTTGAGTGGCTGTTCCACCTTTTGTTCCTAAGATTTGATTATATGTTGCCATTCTGAAGGTAGATGATTTTAACTTCCACTTTGCAACCTATGAACTCTTTTTCTTCGACACATAGGTGATGTCCTAAGAAGAGAGCGGGGTTCTTGTTCCCATCATCACCTCTGGCTTTGGAGCTGGAAGGAGGCACATTACCCTTGGGTTTGCAGTATTTCTCTGGGACACGTTACTTCGGGCAGTTAAGATTTTGAAGTTGCCAGCAATGTTTTGGTGCAGTCTTTAGCACAGGATTGTAGAGTCAAAGTGTGTTCTCAGCATGAAGCAGCATCATCCAGATAGAGAGAGAATCTCCCCTTTCACTCTTGCCAAGTTCCCCAAGTTCTTGCCTATTGATTTACTCGTCTATATGATAGAAGCGCCCTTTGCCTTTGTAGTCTAAAGAATTTTCTTACATTTTTCTTTCTGTTTAATTATTCTTGCCTCTTCCTCAGCTCTCTCCTTGTGCTTGTCAATCATGTTCTGCCATAAAGCAGAAAGTATGTGTGTGTGTTTCCATATGCCCAACCAGAAGACAAGCCTTTTGAAGGCAGACACATAGAGTCAGAGTTTGAAAATGTAATTCTGTCAAACTGTCTTTCTTATCAGATGACTTCAGGAAGGTTGCCACACTGTTAGGCCTATCCATTGTCTTGTAATGATACTGAATCTTAGAGTCTCTCCTACCAAGCAAGAGACAAGCAATAAGATGATGGATCTTGGGCTGAAGAAGATCTCACTGTTCCTTGACAAGTATGCTGAAAGTACTGACAATATTGAAGTCTTTTTTGTAGACTGGAAGTACCTCAAAGAACTTTTCTTTTCCTACCCTGTCTTCCTTCTCTTTTTCCCCTCCTTGCAAATTTTGGTGCATGGAGCTGAGCACGTATTTTATTGCCAGGAGAGTTTCTTTTCAACAGCTGTCCAAAGAATACAGTAAGGTTCATTACATTGAATGGGTATTTTCAGAGCATTTCAGACAGTCTTATTCTGCAAACCCTGCTACTCCTCATTTGTATGAGAACCCAGTGTTTACCACCCCATTTTCTGCCTGAGGTCAAGGAATCTTAAACAGACTTTCCAGTTAGTGGGTTCCTCTTGGGATGTAAACCCTTCTCCCCTGATGATTTTTCTGTCTGGCATTTGGATAGTATTTTGAGTTATTCCTCAGCAGTTCTGTGAGTGTTTCACAGAAGACACCTGTGTATTATTTATCAATTCTCTTTTCTCATTTCTGCCCTCCAGCTTTTACATTACCCCCTCATCCTAGTCCTTCCTACCTAATCCTAATTTACTGCTGATCACAGCCATAGCAGCTGAACCAGTTACTTGAGGTGAAAACAGAAGAATAAAAATAAAGCCTACATCAGACAAAGTTATGTTTTTGCCTTTGAGGCACTTGGTTTTCCTTGCAGTGATTTTGGTGACACCAAGCTGAACATTCTTCATTCTGCTTGTATATTGTCTGCTTTTGTTTCCTGTAGTGCAACTGTACTTCGTAAAATAACAGGTAACAAATTGTTCGTTTTGAGTGTTTGGTTTCACTTTGCAATATACAGCAGAGCTTGTGCTAGAATCAGTTATTTGATCATTTTTCCCCTGTCTTTTTGTTTGTAGTTTTTTACATGTGTGGAGTTTCCATGTATGTTCTTGAGCCAAATGTGGTCAGTATGCAATAGAGTACAGGGGAACCTTACCAAGAAATACAAAAATGTGCTGAGTCCTATAGCAAGCTGAATTATCATTGCTTCATGAAAGTCAGTTTATTTGGTATAGTCTGTATAGAAATTATAAACATTTTGTAACACTTTATTAACATCATTTGTAGACTGAGCTGTGTTAGTCTGGAACAGTGAATGCCTGCATATGTATAGTTTGAATTTTAGCCAAGGGAAGGAGTCCCCTACATTCAGCTGGCTGATATTCCACTTGTGTTCATGGCTGTAACACAGCACCTCTTTAACAGTCTACCTGAGCATTGAAATGGAACAGGCCATGGATGTTGATAAATCCAGAAGCCTGGCAAAGCAGTAATATTTGAGAAGTATTGGAAAGTATCAGTTCTGCTTGCCTGCTGAGATCTGCCTGCAGCTCAGAGTGGTGTGCTGCAGGCTAGCACCTATAGCCATGAGGTGTTCCCTCCTTTCTTGGGTTTCCCAAATTTTGCGACATAGTGGAATAGGGCAATGAAAGGGAAAAAAGAAACCAACCAGATGCCTTTCTTTTCCACTGTAGAGGGAAAAGTTAGATTGTAGAGGAGAGATAGATGTGTAGTCTTTGTGTACAGTAGCAAAGGGAACAAGCCAAGGTCCATTTTCTGTTACAGCTCAAGTATCACTGATGTGCACGAGTGCTTCACCAACAGCCTGGGGACCTCATTCATTCAACCTCCTGTGAGCAGACTGTGGTTCATACCCTTCCTTGAACTGTGTGGGTGTTATCTGGGAGAGTACAGGTTGATAGCCAAAAACTAAGGCAGGAAGAATACTATCTGTTACAAGTTATTGATGATTTTTTGCCAGTCTTCACCCTCAAGTTTGCTCTAAACTGCCCCTGTTGAGTTAGCGCAGACATAAGCATTGAGCCTGAGGCTCATGGTAGGGAAGAGAGGGAAAGGATAAAACAAAGGACACACCTGTGTCTCTAAACAAATTTGTATTTGATAGAAGCCATTAACACCTCCAGCATAACATTGCAAACTTAACAGGAAATTCACCCAGTATATCTGTCTCAGAATATTTTTCACACGACCGTTTTAGTTAGGTCTGGATTTCTGTATTCTTTTTCTCTGGTGATTTGTGTATCTGCCTGTCAGGCCAGGGCAGGCGGGAGCCCTTTAAAAAGTAATCCTGACAAACCTGGAGACTCTCTTCTTAAAAGATAGTAACTATCTCCATTTTACTATTTCTTGATTCCACAGATTCACTTCCAGTGCTAAGGACATTTAAGTGATGCTTTTGCTTCCAGGGCTTTTTTGTCACATAGCTCTTAATTTAGGAAAATGAGGGGTTTTCCCTTAATTGCTTAAAAAAACAAAACAAAACAAAAAACAAAAAACCATAGAAGAATATGAAATGACAGTTCCCATTCAGCACTCAGCCTGGTTGAGAAGCTGCATGCATACCTACCTTGCATGTATCTGTTCTTGCCAGATTTGTTGCTCCTTTATCAGTGAAATCAGCATGTTCAGATTTGCCTCATTTTCATGTACATTTCCACATTTTTTGAGACAAGTAAAAATAGTGTAACTCATGTTAGTGGTCACACTTTGTTAAAGCGAGATTACTAAGTAACAAGACATGCTTTGATGTCTGCTGGATGTAAACGTATGCAATACGGTTTTTCAGTTCGCAGAATTAAGTTCTTCCCCTATGCAATCAACATTGTAGAAGTCATAAACCTTTGTACCATGATTTTCCTATTGCTACAATTGAATTTTAAGTTAGATGAAAAGCATGTAAGTAGTCCCTTTTGGGACTACACATATGAAGACCCTAAAGAAATGCAGTCATCTATGTTTTAAGTCAATTATAAATCACACAACATGTCTCTCTGTGGCAGAGGAATGACCTAGCTAGTTTATGCTTTGCATGGAAGTACATCTTTAAAAAAGCCACTTTTGTTTGTTTAAAGAAAATGATTAGCACTGATGCGTAGAAGCCAGATTTTTGTAAAGTCGTGAACTCTGCCAGCTGATCTGTTAATCAGTAATCTGCAGCTCTCCCTTTCACTCAAATGCTGATTTGAATTCTACAGACAGACCTTCTACCTTTGCCTATCATAATTCTGGATAGTTCTTCTCAACATCACTAGGATTAAAATGAAGCAGAAAGTATTTGTTTATTTTTCACAGACACACAGGCTATTCACTGTCCCTGTCCCGGTGTCATGCTTTGAGGCGACACGAGGTCTTTCACTGAGGCAGATGTGTGTGTGCTTGCACGCTTAACATGCATTCTGTCCAGACGTGTTTTCAAAAGGAACTTCTATGGTAAAAGTTTCATGGACTTAGTGGAAGAGGGGTTATCTTACCGGTGTGGTCATTTGGGAAAATGTAACAGTAGCATATTTTAGAAAGATATACAAATTAACAATAATATTGGATACTTTTCTCTGGAATACCTCAGTTTTGCAAGTATCTGTGGCGTAGTAAGTAAAACGGATTTTATTAGGTTTCTGTGCTCTTTCACGTGGTCAAACTTGCTTCTTTCCTTTATATGCAGCATAAGTTGATGTGCCAATGCAGGGAAACAGTATAACCTTGATGAAGAAGAACATAAGCTTAATCTGTAATAAAATGTGTAGAAAATTTTAGAATTTTTAGTGTTGATGGTATATGCAGTGTTCCTGGAAGCAGTGTAATTACACATCTGTCATATAAGCAAACCAGGATCAAATCAATTCATATTTATGTTATGTATGACAATTGCATATATTTATTTTCCTGCTATTTTATTATTGTACTTTCCTGAGTCATGCCAAAAAGAAGACAATGAGCGATGTTACTGTTAGCTTCTTGTAACTTCAGATTTCCATACTTAAATATCTATTGAGTATCTACTAGCAGCAAACCACTTGATTGAAAACCACTATTCTAGGCTGTTAGGCCAAGGCATGGCTTATTGAAATGAAATATTATTAATAAATTGAAATATTATCGATATTTATAAAATATCCTGGACTCACAAGGAAGAAATCCAAAGCTTTTAATTTCCCTCCTCTTCAGTGGAAATTTGTATGCAAGCTGACTAATGCACCAAATTTCAGCAGATACAAATTAAAACCACTGTTATAAATGCCTGAGAAACAGAGTGCATAGTGGAGATGACAGATGCAGCACAGGAATGCTATAACAACTTAATATTAAAAATGCAATAAAATCAGAAATAAGCACCTTCATGTTTCAGAAGGAGATTACGACTAGATACATTGCGTTTGTAGAAAAATTCCCTGCTATGTGGCAGCTGTAGCACTAGCAGGTCTTTACATGCCCACAAGAGCAAATCAGTTTTTAAAGAGGTAATGCATTTGAAACTAGCAATCAGGTTTTTTTTATTTTTTATATCTTAATTACAGGTATGTGTAAAGTTTTGCTGTCTACTTGAGTAGAGTTCCCGGGAACGGATGTCTAGTGTGTGTCAAATGTGTCTAATACCTTTCTTGGCCCTTCTCAGGTTTGGAACTCTTACAATCATAAGGTAACAAAATGTTTCTTTTTTTAATTTTAGGTGTTATGGTGATGTTAAATGCAGGTACCTTTCCGATGGCCAGCATTTGAGAACTGTTATCCTTTTCATTCTATGAAAGTCTTGAGAAAGAGGAAAAAAGGCCATTTTCTGAGAGAGTTGTTAGTGTTGTTCGAAGGCATCCTTTTTTGTCTTCCACACTTTGTAACTGGTTACGAGCACACACATTTGGGGTTGTGGGTTTTTGGCTGTCGTGAAACACTCTTGAAGAAAGGATTTGGAAAGCAGGTTTGCAGGAAACCAGGTAATGGGAGTATTTTAAACTCCTTCATTCACATAAGGGAAAAGGATATTTCAAGTTGTTACTTGCATTGAAATGTGTGAATAATAAAATACTATCAAAACTATTAGGCAACTGACTACAAGTTAGCTTTATTGGATAGCAATAGTTTACAAGTGTGGTTACATTTCAAATCACAAATAGGTACAATATTATGGCTATAAATGCACTGGAAACAGTAGTCTTGCTATCCCTTAGACAATATTGCACAGTTTAATCCCAAGCGACTTAGAAATACAAGTATAATGGGTAATGCTTGATAGGGAACATACCTCCTCTATTTCTTACTAAAATTTAAATGTAATTTGAATAGTATTTTGTCTACTTGTCTGTGAGTGATGGTAAAACTTATATCTTACATGTTAAGATGTTAAAACTCACATCTGTAGCCAATAAAATAAATAATCTCTGATAATAGAAATGGAAAATGGGTAATAAATTTATATTCATTAGTAATGAACAGAATTTAAATGTGTAGGTCTCCAAGAACCAGAAAAATATTTTTCTTTCGTAATTTCTAAAAGGTTTTGTGTAATGCCAAAAATCCTGCGTGAATAGGTATAAAAAAGTCAGCTAATCAGAAAATCACACTAGTCAAATGAAATATTTTGAGTAGACAATATTTTTCTTCTTGGATTCTTGACTATATCATAAAACAATCTTAAAATTGTTGAAGAATCTGTGGTTTGGTAGCCTGTGTAAATTTACATCGATACTGCAAAATTATGTATTTGCTACTATGTGGAATAACAGAATTTTGATTACAAACTTAGAGATGATAAATACCAAGAACATGTTAAAACTCTGGCACCATTTCAACCTGTAAAACCTCCTCACTGGCTATGGCAGATAAATTTTCATAATGAAACAGTGGATCATTTCTTGTAAAAGTTACAAGGTTAGAACTATTGCATAAAACATATTAAGAATACGATGAGAAAACCATTAAGCTGCTTGCTGTCACTTGTGGTAGACCAAGGCTGTGACAGGAACTCAAGTTATGGGCTTACTTTGTCCAAAATATTTGCAGCAGAGGTGGAGGTGTATTGGCAAGCCCTGCACCCTCTTCACAGTGGTAGAAGCATCTGTTATTTCAGGGAAATAATTTTGGCTTCTGTTGTTTTAACTGAGTTCTGCTGCTGACACAGTTATGTCTGTGGTAGAACATTTACTGGCATAAGTGTTTGTTTAGAAATGTCATTAGGGTTTTTTTTTCTCCATTTCTATTATGAAAACTGGTCTACCATCATATGCATGTTTATCAATTTCTTACAGTTTTAACAACAAATAATAATCTCTTAGGCGTAAATATGTTGTCAGCTATTTTATACTATTATTTTCCCTGGGAACTCCATGGTGGCATTTTTAACCAAGGAAAAATCTAATTGGCTACACTAAGAAAATACTTACAGTAGCCACATGCAGAGACATTGTCAAACCGAAGAGGTATTACCCTATCCTCCTTACATGTACTGAGTTTGCTGTAGGGGTGCTCCAGTGACTTTAAAGAGGTGCTTGCAGAGAAAAACTGAACATGTTACATTTTCTCCTGCATGCGCTATCCCAGTTATACACAGCCCTGAAAGTCTGATCTCCACTCTATTGGCAGTTCATTTTGTCCCTGAGGCTGTTCAGTCCGAAAAACCCTCCTCTGCACTAAATCCTAGTTTAACTCTGATTCAGCTGGCTTCCTGGGGTAAGGTGGAGGTTTGTGGCACATGGAGCATGAGGAAGAGGAAAGCTGAAGTCTGTACTGCTGTGCGGTAATAAGGGTGCAGTATCTGGGTTTAAAAGTTTATCCAATGGTGATCCATGGATGCTGGTGTTGCTGCTTTGTGTTGGGCACGCTGCTTCTTGGGGTGGCTGGCATAGCTGAGAGAGGTGTTGCTGACAGACTCCGTTTCAGATAGGTTTGCTGTAGGCGTTAGTCACCTCTATTATGAAAACATCTTCTGGCAGGATTTGTCTGTGTTTTATTTCTTTAAATCATTGTTTCAAAAAAAAAAAAACCCTAAACAAATCAAAACCAAGACAAATCCAAGTAGCTGGAATAAGGTGCTGTTTTGGAGATTGCATAATTATTTGTAGCACAGAGGACTGCTCTGTGTTTGTGTGAAAATTGTTAGCACATGTTTAAAATAAGAAGAAAACAGCAATATATCTGGAAGTTAAGATCTCTTCCCTGCATGTGGCTTACATTGAATATGAAAATATGCTATGAATTCATTAATTTAATACAAAAACACCATCTGTACAACAAAGATCAAAATAACTTCTGTATTTTCTTCGTGTTGAACCAAGTAGTTTCCAGATACCACACAGCTGGAAGAGCAAACACCTTACACCACTTTTCCCTTCCTCTGGGGCAGCATTCCTTTTGTATCCTCTCCTTACTGGTATCTTACTGGGCAGGGTGACTTTTCACTAAGGGGTATCTGATTGTGTATTTCTGAGCTGTGCTTAACTCCTTGATTGCATTTTGTCAACTGTGCTATCAATTCTTACCAGTGTGGAGGGATAACCCCACAAGAGGAGAGCTGCAGCCCAGCATACTTCATGCTGGAAGCTCACTTGAAATGGCCTCATGACAGGGTGCTTTTTCCCACATACCTTGTCCTGAAATGTTCCTAGTTTTCTATCCCTTCTTGTTCACATCTGCTCTGATTTATTAATTCCTTCTTTCTTTTCCCATGGGCTTTTTTGTTTGCCTGGTTGGTTGGTGAGCTGTGTTTTTTTGTTCCTCACTGCAGACTTGGGCTCCTTTTTGGTGCTTCTTTACCATTTCACTGGACCCAGCAGTGCTTTTGACTTTGGCTTATCTGTGACTGCACTGAACCATTTAGTTCGGGTTTAGACTAGAAATATACACTAAAAAAGAGTAAGTCTACAAACATATTTTTGAACTAGACATATTTTTGAACTAGACATATTTTTGAAGCAATCTACTCTGGTTTAAAGGGAGAAAGATGTGGGGCACCTTGAGTTTTAGCGGAGATGTGAACATCAGTGTCTCCCCTCCTCTAGCTTGCCTCTCCATTTCTTTCTTTCTTAGCTGATAATCACTTTTTTGTTAATTTGGTTCAGTCTCAGTGAAAACTTGAGGGACAGGCTCAATTCATTTTCAGAAAACCCCCTCAAACTGCATTTCAGTTCAATGTCCTACTAGAAAACAGACTAATTTATGGGACTACAGAAATTCACATAGACCCTGGCTTGGGTCCAGGGCATGTCAGCAGACAGAGAGAACAAGCCATGTTTAAGCTGTTGTGTGAGAGTTGTACATACTGGCTTCAGCAAGAGCAGGACTGGATGAAGGATTAACTTTAAAGAAGTTTCTCGCTACTTAATCCACAGTAGCTGCTGATGGGGTGTTTGGAGCATCTCCTTTTAGCACTGCTGCCCTTTTGCTCAGACCTGGCTTTTCCTAATCCTGAGTCAGTATCCATGTGGACAGCAAGGTTGGAAAACGTTGATTTAGAAAGTGAAATGTAGCTTACTTTCTGTCTTGGGGAACCAGGGCCTTGGCACTTCACACTGGAACCTGCATTTTTTATTCTTTGCACTTTCAAGTTGATGTGAGAGGAAGGATCAAATCGTTTTCAAATTTCAGATAATTACTAAGTAACTTATTCTAAGATTTAATTTACAGTCTTATAGGAAAGCTATGAACCTTGCAATATTTCAATTAGTAATACTTTTTGACTTCAAAATACTTTCAAATTGCCTGTGACCATATCTGAAACGATACTGTGGATGTTATGACTAATTATGAGAACTGCATGTTAGCATTGTAACCAGCTAGCTTTGCCTTCCTCAAACAAAAGAAAGGATTTCTTGCAGAAAGTCTGTATCTGTCAAGAGCAATAATCATAGATGACTGGCATATATCTGAGCAGTTACAATTTTGGTATCCCAATTCTAGAACTACTCTGTTATTACTTCCTTTTTTGCTTCAAAACCTGACTTAGAGCAACAGACTGACTTGCATAAAATAAAACAATGGGGCTTGTTTCCAAAGGAAGGTTGGTGATGTGCTATAACATGAAGATAACCAACTGAACTTAGCTTGTTCCCTAAATAACTGCAGTGCTGCATAGATCTGAACAAAAACCTCCTACTTCAGTATCTTTGAGGATACTGTTTTAAGGTGGCTCTCTTTTAGTTTCTAGATAGCTATTTACTCGCTTGTAACTGCTTTTCTAGCTTGTCATCCTCTGCTTCTAGTTCCTCTGCAGACTGTCCAAGGCTTTAGACTTACCAGGCTACCCTGGTAAGTCTGCTACTGTCCTGCTACTCTGTCCTGCTAGTTGGTAACATTAGGTAGCAATTAAGGTTCCTGCTAATGTTAAATTTTTGTAAAGACCTCACTTACACTGGCAGTGTAAGGAAAGCAAACCACAAGGTCTGGTACTAGAACAGACAAGTTCATCATTAATGCAAAGTTGCAGGGGCACAATTTTTGCAAGAGGAACAAGATTTTGTGAAGGATTCAAAGCCTTTCCATTACACAAAGGTTCCCAGTATGAGTGTAATAGACAGGATTTTCAATATTTGTACTCAGGGACAGGAGAGGATAAAAGAGGAAAGTTGTTCCTGCCACTGCCACCCTGAATCTTGGGGTAGAGTCATTCTCTAAGACTGTAGCCAGTCTTGAGCCAACGGTTCACTGCTGCAAAAAAAAATTCAATACAGAAGGAAACAGAAAGAGGGGCAGGGAGAGCAATGGTGGGGAAAGGGCATAGTTTTCTAATTTTTTCCCTTTTCTATTCTTTTGGGTTAGCCATTCAGATCAGTTCCCCATGCAGATAGGTGGGTAAAAAAAGGCAGAGAGGGGGGAGGTGGGAATGGCTTGCTAGAGCAGGTGAAAGGTAGGGCGGGGTGATCTCTTTTTTTGGTGGCAGGCAATGTGAATAGCCCAGCCTTAAACTATTATTTCAGCCTTTGTAGCACTGATGTTGAATACCTGTGATCTTTTAAAAACCTGCATCCTGTTTTGCATCTTTTTTAGCATTAAACTGAAGTATTGGTGGTGGCAGACTGGCTTCAGTTTCTGCAGAGATGTATGAGATTCTGTGCTCCACCGCAGTCTCCTGTTCTTTAAGGTGTTTTCCTTGCACTTGGGATATATGTAGTGCATAGATGTGTTAGTTAAACTTGTTCACCAGTGATTGCAGTATCAGTGAAAGTGAAGGCTTTCAGTGCTGACTTGCAGTGTATTTGGCACTTATTTACTTTTTAGGATACCCAGTGGGATATGAGAGTGAACTTGTCCTTCTCGTATTTAAGCCTCAGTATGCTTACTGTGCACATTTGTGCAATTGCTCTGAAAAAAAATCCCTTCAATAGTCTGGAAACCTGAGCAGCTGTAGTGGCTTTCTCCACAGAAAAAATGAAAGGATTCTATCCCAGAAACCCTGTGAGTTTGCTGTAAGTGTCTTGCTGCAATTGTGCCCTGGCAGCATAGTCCTGCCTGAAAAACATGCTGCAGTACAGTGTGGGCTGCAGCTGGTCCTCTCCCCAAAGCTCTGCTGCTCAATCTCATTGCTTTCCTTCTCTCAGAGACTATTTACTCCTTACAAACACCTCTCAAACAGCTGCACAAGGTGCATGCAGGCAAGCACTTTTAAATAATACAGTTCCTTTAATAGCTAGTCTGCAGGGCAGAGTGAGCTGGGCTTCTTGATTTTCACAAAGCTGCATGTTTGCTCAGTTCTCTGTAGCATACACCCCTATGGAAAAGGACAGTCTGCAATCACTTTAGCAGAGCTAGATGCCATGTGGGTGTCATACAGTATCCACTGTTGTTTACTCACAAGTTAGAGATGATGAGGAAGTATTTTGAAAGAATGAGAATTTAAAGGCCTGAAACTTATCCTGAAAAAAAAAAAACAAACACCAAACCAAACACAAAATGCTTTGCTCTCAATGTATGAGTCTCTTTACTGTTGGGCCCTCAGCTTTAGCGCTGTGGTGATTTTATAATCTCTTGAGCAAAACTGGGGAATCATGAGCAAAACTGGGCAGTGAAGCAACAAAGAATTCATTGCTAAATTTTTTTTAAGGATTTTTTTTAATAAGCAAAAAGGTTTATGTTGAGTCATCCCAGCTCTCTCCTAGCACTTCATTAGTGTGAGTTTGCAAAGAAGATGGAGAGATGCCAGAATTCAAGGAAGAGATCCCATGTAATCCTGTAGTGTGCCAGAGAGGAAAGGCTGGGCAGAAGGATTACATGTGCTCCTGGTGTGTTCATTTATGATAATGCAGCTTTGCTAATTGCCAACCAAATGGATACTTAAAAGAGGAGATTAATGGTGGAGAACATCAGCTCAAACCTACCACGGCTGTTTGAAATAACGTTAATCTGATGAACAGTATTTCTGTAAGGTCATTCTGCATTTTAGTTGTTTTACTGCAGGTTCTTGCTAATTCATTGGAAACTTGGCTTGTGAGATCAGGTTTGTTCTGTGGTTTTGTTAAGAATGGGAGCTGTTAGATGTGGTGTGAGGCTGTAGAGCCTTTTTGTGCAGCAAATCCGTGTGAAAAGGCCTCACATTATCAGTGTCACAGGGATATGCTTTTGATGTGCACCTGTCACCCTGGGGTAGGGACAGCACACGGCCTGTGGGCACTGAGCCTATGCCGTGCTGGGTCTCAAACTTGCTGGAGTTTTGAACGAGTGCCTGAGTGTCCCCATCTTTAAGTCCAGTTTGTTTCAAAAGAGACAATGCCCAATGAAGCAAATTTCTTAAGGTATCATTTAGTTTCAACTATTTAATTAGTTTTACTGACGGTAAAGTAGATGTGTGATATGTCAGCATACAAAGTAATTTTTGTTTTAAGAATGTATTATTAGTAATATTAAGAAAGGCATTGAAATACCTGATATGGATCCCTCTTCTGCAAACAAAAAGAGTATCTTTGGTGCAATATTTGCATTTCATAAGCTTTACTGAGATTTATATCAAGTGTAAAGAATATGATAAACTGTTTTGCAAAATTTAATAGAAGATAAACACCCGTTTTAGTGCATGGAGAGATGGCTGTTCAGTGATAAAGTTAAAATTACTGTCAGCAGATAAAATTTTGTATTTTCCACAATACTCTTTGTTTCCCAATTTTAATAGAAAACTCTGTCAGAAAATGAACTTAAAATGTAACTTGATTCAACGGGGGGGTGGGGGGGGAATTAAGAAACAAGAAAAAAGTGTATCTTTTAATCCTTTATTTTTTTGTTTAAATTGTTTTTACTTGACTGTTGGTTTGTAGTGAATCATCCGCTCTGTTTCTCAGTAGAACATAGGTATTAACTCTTGCCTTTAATGGGATGAACAAGACAACTTTATGTGTAAAAGTTAATTCTTAGTAAAATAGGAGATATTTGTAAAGAGAGTCGATAATCTAGATAAAGTGCCAGTTAACAGTAGGCTGTCTTTTACTTAATCTTTGCTGAGAGTAGATTAAGAAACCAGGTTAAATCAAACCAAGTGTGCTTTCATCTCTGAGGCTTCATTCCAGGGTAACACAGAGCATGAAAACTGCTGGTTGCCATTTCATGGAGTGAAGGTTGCCAGATCCACCAACTCTTCCCAGACCCTTTTGCTGGCGTACAGAGAGTTATTAATGCAAGGCAGCATTTCAGAAATGCTCCCACATCCACTACATGAAGCATTTAGTAAGTGCCAATGCCCTTTTAGATTTCTACATGATAATTTTTGGTGCCATTTTTTTGTAACCAAACCTAACGTTATCTGAGGAAGAATCTCACAAATTCCCTGTCATAATATTTTACTGTGCTGTATGTGGCTTCACTGCCAGTTCTTATCAGCTTTGCAGAAGCAGACATTGCCCTCCATTTTGAGAGGAATGCACTATCTCCTTGAAATGGCAGCTCCAGAATGGATCACTAGGTGTGTTGTCAAGCCACGTTTGAAAGGAAAATAAAAAAGGAGGGAGAGCTCAGCAGCTTTCATAGGCTCAGAGTGGCCATATTGTACAGAAGGTGGAAGACCTCGCCAGAGAAACATCTCTTTCCCCATCAGGAAAATCTTAAATTTTCCTGCCAGCACTTAGGATCACCTAGGCAGTGTCCATAACCACCTGAAGTCTGAGTGCCCTCAGAAGGCTTTGAATATTCCCTGTTATCAGTAGGAAACATCTTTGTACAGCACTAGTGCCTCCATGGGCCATGCTTTTGCTGTACACCAAGTGCTGCTGTGGCCCCAAATGGTAGTGAGGAGTATGAATCTCAGGGTCCACAGGTGCTCAGCAGTGCAGGCTTGTGAGGTTTGTTTTGACACATAACCTTCATTATTACACATTCTGAAATTATTTTGTGTTTTAACCATGTTAAATGTTCATCTTACCAAGTTCAGCCCTTTCTAAAATTAAATCTTCTAAAGCACTCCATTGTGACATAAATCTGCAGAGGGAAAATGCAGGTCAGTGGGTGTCATCCTGAAGTGTTTGGTGAAGGCCATTTTGCAGGACTAAAATGTTTTAGTACCCAGGTAAAGTAAACCGAATAATATGGGGAACTCTAGTCTTGTTGCTATTAACTGCCCTAATTGTAACATGTTTAACAGTCAACAAATTTAATTCTCCTTTATGAAGGGCTTGTAGGTGCAGTGACAAAAGGGTACGACTGAAAGATGGACTTATTTTGGGAAACCTAATTATAATGGCATCATTTTACTTTTCTATTATTGTTGTCCAATTTTGTTGTGCTCCTAGTGTTGCTGTTAATGTCTTCCTAAATGTCAAATTCAGACTGCTGATGGTGATCATCTCATGTCATATTGCTAAATATATACAGGTTGTTGACAATGTCTGATGTAAATGTTATGCCAGACCTTCTACATATGCATATTAGAAGACTTCTTGTGCTAAATACCTGCTATCAAATACATACCTAACTATTTTCTTCAGTGGTACACAAAACAAATTGAGAGGGTTTTTTTTAGGATTCCTCATGCTATTGTATTATTTTAAATTATCTATGATAGGAAAGATCTCACTTCTGAATGGTTGTGACACTAAATGATACTAAGTAAGAAATTCCAGATATGTCTTCACTTTCAACTGAAAGCTAATGTCATTTCCTTATAAATGTTTCTTTGAGAGATCTGAATGCATCAGACTACCACTTATCAGTCAAATGTAGAAAAGCAAAAAGTGCCTGAAGGACATTCTTGTAAAACTTCCTAATATATTAAAAAAAAAAAAAAAAGTTCCTCCTAGTCTGGTAAATTCAATACAGCTTCAATTATTAATGTTAAATAACTTTTTATTTCTTTTTCATGAGTCATTTTGGAAATGAAAAGTCACTTTAAGACTTGGGTTCTTGGGCCTTTGAATTAGTTGACTGCATGTGAATGAACATTTACTGTTATGCAGCGTAAGTTGTATTGTTCAGTTTACTAGTTCTTGGAAAGCACCTTGTGCAAAGTTTTCCTCTGATATATATTGAATTTCATGTGTTCAAGCTATTTGAAGTGTACAATATTTGTAATTGAGATCAATTACATGCTGTTGGAGCTGCTCTTTAAATGCTTTTCTTTGTAAGAAATCACCTGTAGCTTCACTGTGTAAATAAGATTGCAAACATAACTGAATAATTAGTTAGTATCTTGTTGCTACTGAAAATGGTTGCAAATGACTCTGGAGATTGCGTGCCAAGGGAAAAGGATTTCACCTTTATGATGATTTTGATGTTTCCAGTGGCCTTTAATATC
Source organism: Donacobius atricapilla (assembly GCA_013397315.1). Taxonomy (NCBI): domain Eukaryota; kingdom Metazoa; phylum Chordata; class Aves; order Passeriformes; family Mimidae; genus Donacobius; species Donacobius atricapilla. The sequence continues at coordinate 249,490 of WBMY01007413.1, read as the reverse complement.
TGCCATTATGCTCTTTTCACCGTTCAGAAGCAAGGTCTTGAAATTTTAGAATTATAATCATATTTATTATATTCCCCATATCTGCCAAAAAAAAAAGGTCTGAATTCTAGCACATGAGTACATAATTGTGGGATTTCAAAGTGCCTATATCCTGTTAGAACAGCAAACCTTTGGATATCAATTTTGAAGAAATGAGGGATGCCATTTGTTTTTATTAAGCTGGGATTTGAATGTTTGGAGGAAGCATTGGGGGAGGCATTTCTTTTGGAAATAGTAGTAATATTCCTCATTTGTGATGTTAATTTTTTTTTTTTTGCCATTGTTACAATCTTTAGTAATAAACCTAGGAATATGTGCCTAAAACAAATATGCTTATTTTCCATTTCTACTTATAACTTTGGCTTTTTATTATTGTAATTTTCAGGGTGTTTTCTGAGTAACACCAAAACCAGAATTGAATATACTGCTCTCTAAATGTGCCATTGTTTCTTTTTGATGGAAAGGGCAGTGTATTGATTACAGAATACTGAGGCATTGAAAACTCTTCATTCTATTATCAATTCATAAGGAAAATTAGTAAGTGACGTTGTTCAGTCACGGAACTTTGGAATCAAGTTTAAATTTACTATTTTAGCTGACCACAAACAAAGGAAGACAAGAATAAAATAACAAGCTTGTAATTCAGCCATTCTCTCCCTTTTTCTTAATTCAATGAATATCTTTCCATCTTTTGTGCATCTTTCCACTCTTGTCTGTTTGCTTAGTCATGCATTCCAAGTACCAAACCTGGGTTTAGACCTGTCTTATATCCCAACCAACTTTCTTCTCCACAGGAAATTTTAATTCTTTTTGTGTTTTTCAGTGTCTGACCTTGGGGCATTTTGCACTATTTCTCTAATTATGCTTATCAAGTGACATTTGGGGAACCCTTAGGCACTATTTGGGAAATACTTTTGTAAAGGTTGCTCTTCAGTATAGGATGGTGGGAATAATTAGTTCTTTTATGGTGGGTTCTGTTTGTTTACAAGGAAATTGTATCCTACATTTAGTAACGTAAAGCCAGTGCACTTCTTCCTGCAGTAGTTGTTGACTTCTGGTATAAAATTAAGTCAAGAATTCAGTACAATTTATTTTAACTCAGACGTATAATTTTAGTGCATTTTGTGTTCATGGTGAATATGATTATTCTTAAATGTGTTTGAGATTATGGATACCTTTATGAACTTGGCATTATAATTGTTGATCTTCATTTCAGTGCCTTGTGTTTCAGCATAAGCATGAGGATGCTTTTGTTATGAGGGATTCTTGGAAGAAGTCCATATACTGAAGACGATCAAGGTAGCATGGAGAAACTGGCAGATACAGAGAGATGCAATTAGCAGAAAAATAAAGATAATTTTCTGAAGTGATATATATCCAGTAATGATAGAAATAAGGGATGAAATTACAGTATATATCGAAAAATGTGTGGATTGGAGAACAAAGTAAGAATGGCATTTCTCTGGAGAAAGTCGTCTAAGTCCTAAATTTTTTTTCATAGTAGGCTGGACACAGCACTGAGAAATAGCACGTATAAAAGCAAGGAGAGAAAGGGGGTAATTTAGTGTCTTTCTACCTCTAACTTAGAGCTGTATGTGAGATTCAGTTGAACATGGAAGCTATGCCATAAATTTAAATGCAGTATGCAGTTCCCCATACCCTGAAATGTGGATCAGGAGCAGCTGAGCACGTGATGACCCTCTCTCACTTTGGGTAGATCAAATTGGGACATTTAGTAACTTCCTTACAGTAATTCAAAATAAAAAAATTGGTTACAAGTGGGGAGGATTGAACCTAATGGTAAGAAAGAAAGTGCATACCTGAAGCTTATGAGAGCCCTTTCACTAGAGCATATGGTGCAGTTGAGTATAAGCATTATTTTCCTGTTTAATTTTTTTTTGAGTTGTCTAGTGCCAGTGCAGACCTTGTCAAACCTGCATTTTGTAGTGTGAAATATAGTCAGTGGCAGCTGCCATGTACAGCAGATAGGGTGCCAAGAGGACTCTCTCCATGCAGGTTGGATGGATCTACAGGCATGAGTGTCTGAAAATCCAGCCTCTCATCTTTCTGAGCATTCCCTCCCTTGCCAAGATTACACCTATGACAGCCCCACAGAGACATTTGTTGCTGTTCTTGATATTGTTAATATTAAATATTAAAATTAAGTATAAAATATTAATATTTTAGTAGTCACACAAGTCTCCACACATCTTTAGGACCTCTTTGTACTAAGCACTTTTCAACCATGTAGAGGCACAGCCCTGTCATGAAGACCTTGTAATATAAAACAAAGGATCTATGAAAAACAGGGAAGAATGATTCAATCACATACCTCTATAATATATTTTGATTTTATTTCATGAGCAAAACTCCAAATGTTGCTATTTTCTCTTCAGCCAAACTGCTGGTTGGCTGATTTGGAAGGAGAAACAGCAAGTGGGTATGGATTTGGGTTTGATTATACAAGCACTGTAGCTTATGGAAGCTTGGTGCTTCACTTCTAAATTAAAAAAATAATAATTTTAGATGCAATATTCAAAAATATTAAGGAGAATGAAATGTATAGGTCATGTTCCTGGCTGCCTCTCTCTTTTATTTTACCGTATACAGTGTATCCCAGTGCTACAAATACGCCTTTTGTAGCTAAAGTTTACTAACTTTAGTCAAATTGGCAACAGTACAAATTGATTCCAGACCGAGGATCCAAATTTATTGTAACTGTTTGAAAACAGATGCTGATATAAATTACTGCATTTAAAAGCTAGAATCAAGATGCCACTGTCTGGTGGTAAAGCGTTGATGTGGATGACTTGGGGTGTGGAGTGAACTGCTCCAAGGGGAGCCTCGGCTGTGCCATTTGTGGCTGTGCTGTACAGAAGAGGCAGTGGGGCAAAGGCACAAGGAAGAGGCCATTGCAGTAGGATGGCCCTAAAACCTGGCTTGTTTTGAACAGTGGGGCCTTGGGGAGCCCCATCCAGGAAGAGGCTCTGTCTGTCTGGGTAGACAGACAGAAGTTGGGCTCTTGCAGTTGCACTGAACAGAAATAAAATTTGCTTATATAATATTACCTGAAGCTAGCCAGTTCTTGTAGTATTGTCTGAGCAGAAGCAGTTCTGGGAAGAGAAGCTCTTTATTTGTAATGACTTGTGAAGATGATTATGGTCCCTAATACACAAATCCTCACAATGCACTCTGATGATCAAGGATCTCTGTCATGCAAGAACTACTGAATTCAGTCATAGAAAATATACACTGAGTAGAAATCTGTACACCAACATCAGTAAGAATCAGACTGGTGGGACATGGGCCTTGGAAAGACAGCAGAGACTGTCTTTCATTAGCATTTCTCCTACTTCTAAGGAGTACCTCCATGGACAGTGATGGGGACAACCTCCTGCGTGGGCATCTGGCACTGACTGCTGCTGTATAGGGTGGGGAGATGATTCAGTTCTGCATTTTAGCTCTAGCTGACTTTGTCATTTAGCCAACATACTCTGGTGTCTGCTTCAGCATGTGTGTGGCTTTGAAAGCTTTGTCTTTCTGTGTCTTCTTGCTTGGAATTCCCTAAAGTGTTCCCCTGTTCCAAAGTGAGGGAAAGTGAATCATTCTGCTCCATAAAATTAACAAGAATACTGTTTGTTTCCTTTTGCGTTTTTATGACAGTATCAAAAGTTTCTGACCAGTTTCCCTGGCAGGTGTTTCTGGTTTGTATTGCACTTCATCCTCTGCTCTTGGTGAGAAAAGGACCCAGTGCGTTCATGCTGCTGGCATTCTGTGTGCTCTGTTGAGTGTCATGTTCATTTTCTCCCACTGAGCTTAACCTGTCATATCAGTGCTGTAAAAGTTGATAATTTCTTGAAGTGTTTCTGCTTTCTGAGAAACATAAGTATGAAAAAGTGGTATTGAAAATACTGTGTCTTATTCTAGCTATTAGGTATTTTCTACATATTAGTATTTCAGATGCTGTCTGGTTTTGAATGGGTTTAGGTTTTTCTTTTTTTTTTCTCTTTTTTTCTTTTTTTTTTCTTAATTAAAGCAGACATCTATATATAGCAACTGCATAGTGGCCTCACCTTTTTCATGAAATATATGTCAACATTTTGTATTCTGTGCTCAAGGATAGTATCTTCATGAAAACACTCTAATGTTTAAGTGCTTTGTTTATTTGGGACTTCTAAGGATTACCTGTTTTATAATCTAGTTGTTTATGATAACATGAGACTGTGGCATTTTTATGATTCTACATCGACTTCCATACATACATTACTGCAAAATATAGTTTTGTTTTGATCTCTGTTTTTACTTTTCCAGTCCTTCAAATAAATCACGAAGGAAATAAGATTTACTATTTAAACTGCCATGTTTTCAAATTGATGTCTTCTCAAGGCAAAAGAGGCTCATGGCCACTCTGTCCAGCGAAGCAGTATGCCACACTGGCTCATCATGGTGTCACTCTTCTTCAACGCTTCTTTGCTTTAGTTTCCATGACTGGTTGTCATCATTTTATTAATTCTTAAGAATGTGCATGGTCCAATCTCTCTGTCTCTTTTCATCACTCCTGTTACTATAGTGTTACACAATTCCATGGTGCCCTTCATGTGTTTCCATGTATTCTTCTCATCTCCAAATCAACTGGTGTTACTGAACTCTACAGAGTACGGCGGAGCTCACTGGAAACCCATCACACTGTTGTACCTGTTGAGACACAATGTGTTCATTTTGCCCCAAAATTATTTGTGTCCTGATTTGTTGCCCCTTTGATTTTCTCCCTGTTGGAGTCTTCCTCCAGCCCCTTCTAGACTCCTGTCAGTAGGTGAACATTGTGTTCCTGTCTTCATTATTAGCTTGAATGGGGAGCTATAAAACAGTTCAAGTGAACTTTTTGTGCTTGACAGTCACTCAGTCACTAGTGCCCTAAGGGTTATCTTCTTGGAGCTTTTGTTTCCCTTTTCAGAGTTAATCAGAAACATAAAGGCTGTTTTGTCTTGAGACCTACAAGCACTGAAAAGCAACCCAGGATCAGCACAAATCACCACACTTCTTATGGCATACAAGGCTTGGTCATCTCATTAAATATTTATCTAAGCTCTCTTTTTTTTCTGCACCTCTCATGTTTTTCAGAAGGGACAGGGTACCTTATCACTATATCCACTTGTTCTTATGCCTCTTTGTGAAGTAGCAATGGGAAGCTCAATCTTTTTCTGTGAGTCAGACATAGAAAAATTCCTGTTAGTTTAAGGGGTTTTCACTTTTGCAGGAAAATCTTACAGGTGTGAGCTCTTTTAAGTTCTGTTTGGCTAAGTATGGCAAACCTTTGTGGTACCTGAATCCTGTGAGTTTTGTTTCTGCTGTTTCAGTTTTGGGGTTTTTTGTTTAACTCTTTGGTTTGATTTGGGGGTTTTGTTGGAGGGGAAGTTGTTGTTACCCTTCTAGTCTGCATCATTTATATGGTTTGAACATGTACATAATGAGATATTTCCCTTTTGCAGTCTTATTTCTTTTCTGAATAAAGGATTTCAATCTTGGGAAACTTATACCTGATTTTGTACTGGTGTGTGCATCTGGAACTGCATGCAGATTCCTGTACTCTTCACATTGTATTCTTGGTGTTGAGCATCACTGCAGCTTTGTCTATTGCCAGTGAGTGCATGGCTCTTCTGCCATCTGGGTCACTGTGTGTTTGAAAAGTACTAAACTTCAGTATATCCCAAAGAGTACTTTCTGACCCAAATGGAGAAATGAAAGTATGGGTCTTGGAATCTGACTGCAAAAAGGAGCTCAGTTTGTCTACCAGCAAGATCTATATGTACTTAAGATTTTTTTTTTTTTTGAATGAAATATTCAGATTATGTTTTCTGTATTATTTAGGTTTTCAGGGTCAGCTCTGCTCTGTTTTTCTATGATGTTTTCTATGATGTTTTCTATGATGTTTTCTATGATGTTTTCTATTATGTTTTCTATTATGTTTTCTATGTTACTGTGCATTGGAATATCTGGCTTTTTGTGAGCTATTGTTACATGTATTTGTGGACTTTTCTAGTTTTGTTTTAGAAAGCTTATAAAAAATTTTAGAGAACACATATGCAGAGCTCAGTATACAAGCATGACATCTTATGATGCAGACTCCAAATTAATGAAGCTTTCTCATGCTTCTGTTTCTTTGATTTTGTCATGAAGATTGCTGGCTGCTCACTTCTTCATGTTGATGTGAACATTTGTATTTTGGTAATATTCTGTCCAAGGTCTGGTCTTCATTCCCTGCAACAAGTCTTTCCCAGCATTCCTTTTATCCTGTACCATTGAAATACTGTGTTTCACTATGTGGTGTTGAACCTCTAAGCTACAAGTACAAAATTTTGATCATATTTTTACCTAACATCTCTGTGCTTCAAACTACTATCTTGATGCATAACAACTATTAAGTAACACAACTATTAAGCAACTGCACTTAAAATCTCTGTAACATTGCTACTAGCATTAACTTTTTATTGTTTTCTCAAGTTTGACCAAAATATGACTATTTCTGTATTCAGAAGACATTTTCTTGTGTATGACTGTTTGACATCTATTTTTATTTTTTTCTATTTGAATTAATTTAATTTAGTCTGATGACTGATACTCTGCTTTCTATAAATTCAGTGAGTAGCATATCTCAGAAATTCACAGTGAAATGCAAGTAGATGGGATGATTTCTCTGAGTAAGCTAAAATCAGTTGAATAGAGGAACATCCATGTCAAAAAAACCTGAGAGAAAATTTTAAATCTGAAATTCTGAAAGACTATTTCAGACGTCAGTTATTTTGAAGAAAATAAAAAGTTGAGGCCAGAAAACAAAGAAAACAAGCATCAGCAGTTGTTACCATAAAACCTTTTGTGTGATTCTTCTTTTTACCTTCCCTCTCATGTGTTGGGAATGTTGACACTGGGCATAATACAAAAATTTTACAAGAGTCTTACCAGAACCTTTACCAATGCTGAAAATTTAGTGCTCAAGTCATTAAATTCTCTAATTTGGTGGCAGGTGGGTGAAATTAAATTAACAGGAGTTCAAGATATGCTGAAACTTAAGGCTAGGAGTGAATTAGGTCCTGTGTTCTGGGCGCAGCAGACGTGAATGGCTCCTTTGAAGGAATCCTGCCCTAGAGGGCTCAGCAACTTCATGCTCATTAAAAGTAAGAATCATAACTTGACCTTTGGCAATAGATTCTGTATGTTTGACTGTGTTTAGATGAGGCAAATAAATGCAGTGCTCTAGATGCTGGTGCAATTCATATGTGGTAATGAAAGAAAAACTTGTTTCCTTCTACGTAAAGATATTTTCACTCCCAGTGTCACTACTATACATTCAAGGGCACTGACGTAGAAAAGAGTGGCATTACCAGTCAGCAAGACCTTAGGGAGCATTGTTATTTTAACTAGTGCGACAGAAACATGCTCTGAACAAGGTAAGAGGGCAGCAGTCTGGAAACTTCTCATAGCTGCCCCTTTCTCAGCTGCACAGTCACTAGCAGGAAGTGTCACCGACACGACTTGGTGGCCGTCTTTACAGTGCTGGATGGCTGCAGGCAGCTCTAATTATTTGTTGAAGTCTGCTGATAGCACAGCAGGTAGTGTCCCATAACAGTGCTGCTCAACTTCACAATTTGCTTCCTGCTCAGAGGTGAGAAGGGCTATTGAACAAGAGCTGTAGGATTATTGGAGGTGTTGAGAGGAGCTGCTGCCTAGAGGGATGGCTGTTTTGTAAATGTGTTTTCTTTTGAAAGCACATTTTAGCAAGCGTTTCCATATTAACATCACAAAATATTTGAAGCTGTATCTGCTTTTCAAGTAGAAAATGTCTATAAAGTAATTTCAAAGATATTTACCAAACCTTTGTGGGTTTTCCCTATACTTTCTTTGTCCTCTTTTCATCTTCCAAATTGCATTTCCTGGGAATTAAATAATAATGGGCCTGTTTTGTCAAAACTCTGTAGCCACTGCAGTATTACAGCCCAAAGAGAGTGTCAGAGTCTTCTAGCAGTACATTGAATTTCTCATCTGATAATTCTCAGGAACAAAAGGATGATTTCAGTTGCTAAAATCCCAGCTGCCATAATCAGGTAATTACTGAGAAAAAATTATCTTACTGGATGGGAAATGTTGACTGAATGTACCCTAATTTTCAAGTACAAGTAAGTTTAGAGAATGCCTCATATAATACGGGTATCTGGTGCTCTTATATAATCTTTAGGTTTATGCAACAGTCTTTGTGATGTTATTTCATCTCCCTCATCGATTTGTGAGAAAATTTGGAAGCTTATGTTCTGTTGGAATATATAATTGAGTTTGCACAGCTATATCTTAATTTTATTGTCTTCTCCTTTTTTTCAGCCTTTTTCTCACTTTCCTATTCTGTTATATGCATACAGTCATTACAGAAACAGAATTTATGGGGTTTTGTAGTGTCTCTACATCATGGTGTGCATAATACCACAAACAAAGTAACAAAAAGTTAGATGGTGTTTTTAGATGGAGTCACACTAAAAATTACTGCAGACATTAAATAGTAACATTGTTATGTGCCTCTGATCTTGACAGATACTTGGTCATAATTGTAGCCTGTCTGCAAAGATTTTGTATCTCATATTAAGGAAATAAAACGTGGAATAATCATCAGTGCATGTGAAATTCTTTTGTTTCTTATAACACTGTTAATACTTGTTAGTGTAAACTTTGGTGCTTACCAGGGTCCAAATATTTTTTTTAATTCTGATGAAGATTAGCCATATATTAATTTTTACATTGTTGCAAAAAGGAAAAAATGATAAAAGACATTATATCTGATTTTGGCATGGGGCAATATTCAAATCTAGGTTAATTTGCTGACTCGTTTAAAGGTGACTTCTGACTTTGGATGTACTGTTTGGTTTTTCACTCTCCCAAGGCTTAGGCAAGCAGATCCAACCCTCGGTTTCTCTCCTGTCACTGACAGCACTCTCTGTAGCACTGAGGGGTGTGCTCTGTCTTACTGTCATTTTAAGGTCCTGCAGATTTTGCATTTAGCACTGTCTTAAGTGTCGCAGCTTTTATTAGGAGGAAAAGGATTTCTTTGAATAATTAAAAAGGGTCATGTTTCCCCTCCTGGTGCTGAGTTGAGTGAACAGGGAACTGTGTTGAAGTGTGTCACTGGCAGTGGAGGCTGCAGTCAGACAAGTACTGCTGGCAGCCGCCGAGCCATGTAAGAGGTTTCTGCTGGCAGCTGCTTGTCCAGCCTTCCTTTGTGTGTGCCAGGTAAGTGCCCAGGTAGCTGCTCCCTCACCCGGACTGTCCAAAACGGTTCCTCATGCATTTCTGACAACTAAGCCTTTTTAGCCTGTGATTTTGACATTGGTAGTTAGGAAACGAGTGTGGTGGTGTTATGTTTAGGGGTGTTGTTCCCTGCCCCCCTCTGCCAACTCCCTGGGTGTTGAGCAGCTGGAAGCAATGACCTCTTCACCCCACTCAGAGGCATCCAGGGCAACACATCTGCCGATGGCCTCAGGCAGTCAGAGCTTTCTTACGACTTTCTTACGACTCAAGGGATTTTGGTCAGTCTCATTTGTGGGTAGCGAATGGCCTGGAGATGCAGTATATTCAATAAGAGTAAGATAAAGATAATGCTAAGATATTCAATAGCAGAACTCGGGAAACTCTTGCAGTTTGGCTGATGAAAACTTGGACTTCTGTGAGTTCTCACGCGTGTAAGGTAGGGGGTTTTTCACACGGAGGGGCAGAAATCCGCATTGTAAGCAAATGCCAGTTTTTATGGCTCTCGTCTGAATCGCAGTCCTACCAGGTGTATGAGCAGGTGACTTAACTGTGATGTAACTGTGTGCCTGAGGTATATATTTCTAAGCAGACTATGCTACAATTCATCTTCCCCTTGTTCATTACAATTTGAAGTGCGTTCCATGTTTATCAGGCAACAGAAATAATCTGCATAACTATTCTGAATAGCACTAAAGAAAAAGCAGCTTTAATGTTTCAGGAGGAATACTTCCATTCCAAATCATGACAAAATGGAGATCCTCAAAATTGTCATGATTGGCAAACCAAAAAACCCATCAAAAATTTCATTGTAGTTCCTTGGAAACATTTCCCAAAAATAATTTCGAAATTCTTTGTTTAAACTATATAAAATAATTTGCAGTGCTGATTGGATTGCATTTCCAATAAATATATTTTAAATAGGCAGATAGGAGCATTTCTGAGATATTTCATACTGATAACTGAGGAATTCTTTGGAGTGCACAGCTTTGTAGCACCTTCAGAAAGCTTTGTAAGTGACATGACTCCTCCAAAGATAAGGAGCTCTTGGGGATAGCATTTAGGGCTTTTAAATCCCTTCTGGAAAGAGGGTTTTGATGCAAAAACCAAGACAGGACATTGCAATGCCGTTCTTTTAATATAGGGACACTTCAAAATACACAGTCTAAAGTTGCAGATTTACAAAATACTGTTTCAGAATATGTGATGTTGGGCTGATTGGCACAGAAATGGATCCATCCTGATCCAAAAGGGCACATTTAATATTGCTGCATAACTGAAACTTGATAATTGGTTTTTTTCCCTTCACTTTGCTCCTCCATTTTTTTTTACTCTGATTTATAAGTGTTCTAAGTACAGTAATATAAAATTATAATAAATGCAGCTAAAGAGAAATGTCTGTTCTTAAAGCAGGCAACATAGATTTAGCATCACTTCTCTCATCTTTGTTTTGGACTATAACAAAGCAAAACCAGTCCCTTCTTTCCTGGCTGCTGCAGATTACCTTTAACAAGATGATTTTACATGAGAGGCTCATGCTTGCTTGTTACCTTCAGAAACCACAACTGAATGCTGAGGTGAAAAGAAGGATTCTTATCCATTCATTTTGTATATCTGTCAGAGTGTCTCCCTTCGTAATATTTAGATGAGTGCTTAGAGAGGTCACAGTACACTGAGTTTCAATGGCTGAAACCAAATTTATGTCAGCGTGTGTTTGCATCCATGTAGGGAATCATTTTGATACTTTGGGGGAGAATTGCAAGTAGGAGGATAACGCTGTATGATTTCTTCTTGTATACCAAAATGTATATGTTTAAAAGCAAAAGCTTTCTCTGTGCATTTTGCTATAATACATCAGATTATTTATCTAAATTCTGTTTTACTGAAAGATGAGGAGGAACAGGGGAAAGAGGAAAAGGCATTTCTGCTAAAGCTGCTCTCTGAAGGGAGGATATTGCTGCAATTTCATATTCAAGCTTTTAGCAGTGCCCATCAGTGTTTTTTTAGGTCTACTGAGCCATTTTATCCAATTATTGGCATTGTCTGATGGGCTTATGGTATGGCAGCAGCCAGTGGCTTCTTGTGGCTTCAGGGAACAATCCTACTGTAGCAGCATCCACCAGGATTGCCATGCAACTGAGCTGCAGGAGCCAGTGTCAGACTGAGTCATGGCTGAAACTTTTTTTCCCCGGCTTACAAGATATTGGTCACTATTAAAAATCATGCTTTACAGGTAAGAAAATGTAAACTGTGTTGTTTTGTTTTGGGTTTTTTTGTTGAAAATCACAGGCTTCATGCTTTAATACCCAGCTTCTTTGCCGACTATGAAACAGAGGAATTTGTTCTTCAGTTTAACAAGACACATCTGCGTCTTTTCCATATAAGGCTGTTGGCAGAGCTGATCGAGCTAATCTGAAGCTTTGTTTTCAGTTTTAACAACTTGGCCACACACACCTTCACCTGTGTGTTGGTAGGGGTTGGTGTGGTAACTACATGGCATTAAAAAGGTGAAAAGGAAGCAGGTCCATCTAGACTGGTCTCTGCTTCCCTAATTGAACAGAGCCCCTGTCTATATGCCTTATTGCTTCTGGGATTTTAATGACAATGAAATAGTTCTGTTTAACAGCATTTTTCTCATGCATAAAATTTCTGTGAATTAAAATTATTCTTCAGTCTTTAGGTTGTATTTATTCACCAGAGAAAGTAAAGCAAGCAGTGAACTTCACAGCAAAGAAAATCCTGTCAGAATAAAGAGTTACAGATCTGAATAATTACCACTGCTTTCAAACTAAAATTCCAAAAATTCACTATACCTGGTCACGAGAGCAGTGTTTAGAAATTATCCCTAGTGCTGCAAATGGTTCGCTAGTCCTTGCAAATCCAGATATTCGGCAAATGGCTTGAGGAATTAAGTGGAGAATTCAAAGTGCCGAGCTTATAACAGGCAGGGGTGGTGGGTTTGAGGAAGGGAGGGACAGGAGGGGTTTTATTTTGTTTTGGAATTTTTATTTTATCTTTTCGAAATGCATTGACAAAGAGAAAGAAAAGAAATACAGTCAGTACATCTGCAAATGGCTACAGCCGTGTGTAACCCACTGAATAAAATGGATTCCCCTACGAGCACAGAGATCTGGCCACATGGAAGATGTGGGATTGGCTCCCAGTTAGATTTAGAATATTCTTTTTTTTTCCTTGTCCATTTTTGTTCACTGTATTTTTTTGTTTGTTTTCTTTATGCTCACACCCCCATCTCCCAGGATTCCTTTCTCTTTCTAAGTTAGAATGCACTGTTACCCAGTCTTGTGAGCAAAGCCACGGTTACCTTGTTAGAAGGAGGTAATCTGTGTGAGCATACATGCTCAGATCTTTGAGCATGTAAGCAAAGGTAAAGCAGGGAGGCTCACATATGAAAACAGAAATGATACTAATTATTTCTGAGAGCAATATAGTTGTCTTCTGATTATCCAGTATTTCTATTCTGATTATTGTGTTAAGAAATTTTATTAGAAGTTGAAGAGCTGAGTGGAATATGGGATGTGTTTATATATAAAACAGGATCTCAGATCTGTCTGCGGAATAGAGGAGGAATTGTTCTGCTTATGATTCAGGCAGTACTGCTTTTGAGGCTTTTTATTTCCATTCTTTTTCCTAGATTTATGCCTGACTTTTATAGTTTGGAAAGCTATTTTTTCTTTTCAGCTGCACTTTTTTAAAAGAACAATTTGTTAAAGCCTTGAAGAACTTCTGTTTTATACATTTACAGTCCATTCAACAGAAACCAACATAAAATATTTTCTGACTATACCCTACCTAAGATGGTAAATCCAAACTAATGAGACCTTGAAAGTAAACTGTTCTGTTCTGGCTTGCTGGACTAAAGGAGACGAATGAGCAGAACCAGACAGGCCTTTTAGCCTGCTGAAGAAAAAGAAAGTAATCTATTTTTTTCAAGCTTTGTCATCTTGTCTGGTTGTATGGTAAACCAGGGTTGCTGAAAGGCTTCCTTTGCTTTCACAATGGATAGGTATCTGGCAAAGAAATGTGTGGCTTAAAAAAAACAATGCTCCATTGGTGATATTAATGAAGCCAAAAAAGAATTGATGGCTAGTCTTATCAAATATACCAACTTTCAGAAGTATAATTAAAATTTAGAAATAGCAACAAACATAATGCTTAAGTACTATACTGTTTCAGTTTGGTTTCTTTTGGTGTTTTAATGGATATCTGTATCTCCTTCGACATTTTGCCAATTTGACAGTATGATCGAGTAATGTAGGAATGTGCAGGGCCAGATGCAGATTTTTTTTCTGAGCACAGTCCCAGTATAATAGTTTGTAGTCTATAAATGTCTTTTCTGCCCAACACATCACAGACAAGTTTTTTCAAACAATAGGTTTGTGTTTCAAATTTGTATTTTAATTTAAATGCAGTAAGATGGAATGTCTTGGAGAGAGCAGAAACATTTTATCCTTCTCTGATTGTGAAGGGGAGAAAGAAAAGCTTATTATTTAATCAGACGTATTTTTAGCAGGCTTCCATAATTGGCATGAGACCCTCAATCTAAGTACTTGTTTTATAATGGAGATGAGCTGATCCTTTCATGTTCACTGGTTAGCTGGAACACAATTTCAGTTCACACAAAGCTTTGATACCCTCTCCTTTAGGGGCTAGTGCCTAAACAAGGTCCAAGTCTCTAATATTATCAATTGTTAAAAGAAATTACATGCTTATTTATTGTAATAATTGCACTGCACTACATAATTCACTATTCTGGTTTGAATTTTTAAATTAATTTAATTTCTCTGTTTTCATGTAGAATCATTAATTCAGTTTAATTAATTTCATTTCGTTTAATTTACAAATTCTGATACACGTCTACCTTAGTGCTGCTTCTCCCCACATTGCTACTCTGAGTAGATCCAATTAATCCTCTCATAATTTGGTGTAGAAGTACCCAAGCTACTGCCCCAATCCAAAGTAATCATCCATATGAGCTCATTCCAGTGCCTGGGGTAATCAGAAGCAAGGCTCAGTAGCCTGTGCTCAGTACTGCAGTGAGGTACTTAAACTGATCCCAAGATGCAAAGTACTGCTAGCACATTTGGCATTGTGACGAATTGTAGGAATACACTGGCTCCCTCAAACAGCACTTTAACTGTTTGTGCCACAGCCCCGTGTAATGTAAAAATGATCAAATGTCTGATAGTTCAGACAATTTTTGCCTATTGAGAATATTCACCTCCATTTTGATATTTAATTCAAGAGCATGTAAATATGAAAAGCTTCACAGCTGTGGTCCAAAATAACAGGATTTTGATTGAGAATCTGAGCTGTACTCTGCTTAAAAAACTGTAATGTGTATTTATATTCTAAAAGATTAATCTTCTAAACCAGAAGTTCCACAGGAAAGTGTCGCTTCTTGATGCCTCGCTGAAATAAGTGAAGCCCATGGCTGTGTGTTCATTGTGCATTCCTAATAAGAAGCTCCATATTCACTGTCAGACTTAATTAACATGGTTTGAGAAGTGTCTTACAGGTTAGTTTTGAATCAGTGTTCATCTGTCAGCTACTACAGTTGTCTCCTGCTTACTTCTCAACCTTTTAATCAAAACCAGCTCAGGCAGAGTAATCAGATACTACTGTGGATGATAGTGACTTCGGAAACCCTCCCAAACTTTAAGCCTTCTCAGCTGCTTCAGCAAAGAGAAAGTGAAACACCTGCACCTCCCTTGGGTGTCTGCGACTTTGGAGAAAGAGGCTATTTGACTTCAATACAGCAATGAATAAAACAGAAGCACTGGGAGTTACTAGTGCATAGGGCTTTCTGGTTTTGTGGGGGCTTTTTTTCTTGCTTGGGGCAGGTTTTTTTGGAATAAAATGTCACCAAATTTCTCTGTGTGGAGTGGTTCATTGTCTCTTGCTGAGCAGCCCCTTTTACTTTGAGCCACTGCGTCTACCTAGAATTGTGGTGGATGGAGTGGCCAATTGTGTGTCCAACTCTAGCAAATACTGTCAGTAGAATTTTTCCAGTCTTAATGTCCTCCACAAGGCTTTTTGTCTCAGCTTCCCAGCTCTGACCAGTGGGAGACTGACCAAAATAATTATTTTGGACTAGATGTTTGCTGCCTTCTCTGATAGCTAAGAATTCTGAAGTGGCCAATCACCCTCTTTGCTTTGAGACTTGATATATAGTCATCTCATTTTGGTTTTTTTTTAATTTAGGTTTTCAATTGGAGAGAAAAAGTTAGAGTGCAGATCATAGGGCAAAAATACTTTCAACCAGATTTGCGTGCTTCAATCTTAAGTAGTGCACCAAAAGTAATAAAAGATTAAATGGACATAAACTTTAATGTCAGATTTAGTAGTCATTAAGAACTTCCAGGTATGCTGTAATCCTTAATTCAGTTCTTGGTTCATTAAAAAAATGTAGTAGTTTAATTTGCAATTGAAATGGAACTTAAGAATTATTTTGTTAGTTGCAAATCTTGTGTCTGTGTGTCAGAGGTGCCATTAAGCATTTTCTAATACAACCTTTTTTACAAAGCACAGTCACTCTTGTATTTAGAAGTTCTTTTTCACAAATAAAAAGTGCCACTGAAACGCCCACATCAAGAGCACTGCATAAGCCATGGATTTCTGTCTGCCTGAGAGCAGACTCCAGCTTTCCCTCTCTCTCATAAACCCTGGCATGACGCAGTGATATGTCAAGTATCATTTTTTTTTTTTTTTAAGATTTTGCAAATGACCTTTTTGTGCAAATACTAAGGTAAACTTGGTGAGGACTGATGTAACTGTTCATATTACTGTAGTTTTGAATAATGTCTTGACAAAACATCTTTACCAGGAGTTCCTCTGGGTTTCTCTTGTGTTCTATTCTCTAGCTGTTGAAGGGTAAATAAGTTAACTGAATATTCAATGTAATCAGCTGGGTGTTCTATTCAGGTAATCATTCGATCAGTACAGTCATATAGGTATTTTGGAAGATGATGTGTTTATTATGAGAGAATGTACTATAAAGAGATGATCAAACAGTATTGTTTTGAGCTGATGCCAAAAAAGGAGTTTTTATCAGCTACAGACATGTCCTAGTACATTGCTGTTTAGAAATCCAGAGTACCTCTTGAGTGATCTGAGCTGAAATATGAGACCTGAATTCAGAGCTAAAATACCTAGGCTTTTGAGACTTAAGTAACTAATACAGTTTTAGTGCAGTGATTTAATAGATTTTTATAATGTATTGATCTGAACATTAAGTTGTACCCACACACACATCCCTTTCTTCCATGTTCAAAGTAAATTTTAATGAGGAAGAGTTAGTGAAGGTACACTAGAATTGCGTAGATTCTAATGCTCTGTGTTTAAAAGCAATTTCTCAGACAGGTAATCCACAGCAAACAGAGCATGCCCATACATTTGGTATTAACAAAAAACTGTGTTTTCATGGTATGATGCAGCCGCAGTGTCTTGGAGATGGAAATAGTCACACAGCTGCCACAAAACCCCAACTTTGAGTGCAACAACACTTCTGTTTGATTTCAGTATGTCTCTTGGAATTTCTATAAACTTCAGGAATCTTATTTTTAGAGTGCCATTATTTCAAATTTCTGTATTGTTTTGGGTTTGTTCTTCAAAGAAATATGTATGTAGTATGATCCATGTATATACATATATGAGTATTCTTATTGATTCATGTGGTTACAAATATAAAATATTCATACCTTGACAGAAACTAAAAATAGTCTTTATTGAGTTAAGTTGTGAATGTGGACAACGCGCTGCAGAAATGATTGATGGTTTTCTTACCATATGTAATAGCCTAACAGGATTTCACAAAACCTTTGTTCACACACTTAAAAATTACCAGAGCATTTCCCTTAACTAAAGAGTGGATAGTATAATCGTGAACTGCTGCTTCAGAGACATTGTCCTAAATGTGGCTTCAAAAAACAGGTGTGGAATTTAAGGACTTTTTAAAATTTTATTTTTATAAATAAGCACTGTAAATTGCAGTTGTATATAGAGTGATGCATGTTATGTTCATTTTTGTTGGGGCTTTTTAAACAAACTTTCCATTCCAACTTAGATATTGGAAGTAAATTTAATTATAAATTACAATTCTATTAATTTCTTTTGTTGTTTCTGTCTGAAAATTACTTGCGGGTATATTGAGAAACAGTCACAGTCAGATTTCACCATCTATTTTATAACCTCCTAAGCCTGCATTGCTGCCTTTTCCTGTTAAGGTCCGTGCCAGTTGTCACTATTACTTCCTTGCCCTCTAGTTTACTGGAGTGAACTCTGCAGCTCACCCATGATGTTGTGCATCCCCTCTGATGTGCCTGCTTTAGCTGTGTTGTAGCGTTGTTCAGGAGTGAACCCTTAAAACACAAGTCCCATGGCCCCTGGGTTCTTGGCAGTGGCTGCTCCATCCAGCAAACCTGCTGCTTCTGGCAGGCTCTGCTTTCCAGCGTGTCCTGTAGCCATGGCCTCTGAGCCCTGTGTCCCTGGTGGGGGACCTGCTTTCTTACTACACCGAGGTGCTCCTCTGCTCCTCCATGCAGCTGAGATCCGGGGAAGAAGAGTTTGAGATGGGACTGTTTAAACTGGGTAACAGTAATTCATGTCATTTGTAGAAGAGGTATATTCATGGTATATGTTGTAACTGCTGTAATTGAGGAATATACTATTATTCTGTTGTGGGTAGCACCCTCCCGGCATTTCTTCTCTACCCCTTCTTTTTCTCAGGCTTGTTAATCCTCAGGAGGGGAATTATTCGTGGTACTTACTCCTGTATCACCCCAGTAATTTACTATAACTTCTCTGTTCCTTTTTCCCCTTTGATTGGCCTCTCCATGTAGTCATATAGCACATAACACAAAGATGGATTGTATGGCATTCTCTGCTGGGGAAAATCAACACATAGAGCAGGCTCACTGCCAAGATGCTCATAATTAAACTGTTGCTATGGACAGGATTACATCAATGTTTCTATCAATCATTTGCTGCAGTTCTGTGGCTATTTGTATTTGGAATTTTTTTTCAGGTTTTAGGTTTTATCATCCTTTTACTTAGTTTTCAGTTGAAGTGTTGCAGCATATAGAGAGAGATAAAAATAATTATTGGAAGATGTAGGAAAAAAAAGAGAAACAATTTCTATCCTTCAGAGATTGTGTTTGAAGCCAATATCTCTGTGAGGCGTTCACAGTATTTCAGCTATTACAAAGGACCAGATACAGTCATTTCCATTCAGTGGTCATCATACCGTTGTGACCTAAGAGTCTGATGCAAAACTGCCACGATGTCATAACAGTCTGTATGGCCGAGTGTTAGAAGTTTACCTTAGAATGCTGCAAATTCAATAAAACAGCAGGTGTATGTAATAGAAAAACAGCAGCAAAGTAGTTAAACCTTGCATTTTTCTTCTGTCCCCCATCCCTTCTGATTCATGTGCAATAAGTTGTGAGTGATGGACTAATGACAGGATAGCATGAAGTACACTGATGGACTGGAACAGAGCTTGCTGGCTTATGCTTCACCTGCTGTTATCCCCGATGACAATGATCTTCGGCAATTAATTCCCTTTGGTAGCACTCAAAGTGTTTGGTGTTGAAGCTAACTAGTGTGCAGTGCATTAAATGTAGAGAGGTGCAGGATTACAGCCAAAATAAGTAGCCTGAGTGGTAACAAATGATATCGAGTGCAGCTGAGATCACTGTACCAAGATAAACAGTGTGGTGTCACAAAATTGTCTCCCAGTTGACAAAATGATCCATATTTTATAGATTGCCTTAAAAATTGAAGGATGGAGTCAATTATAGCCAATTATGATGCTACATTTACTAGAGTAGTTTCTATATCCTTTGGGGAGAAATAAGGAAACGTTCAAGTCAGTCAGAAAAAGCTTTCGCATTTGCTTCTCTGTTTTATCTGAACGGAGTTTTTCCCCATTTCTTCAGGTGAAAACTGTATATGAAAGCTGGGACTGTATTATCTTTAGGAAAAAAGGTTTGGGTTTTTTTAAGTTATTTTCACTTCTTCATGTTGCACAAAAAATTATGATAGATAATATGGCAAATAGAAGAAGAAAATCGAACAGCAGCTCCCCCGTTATGTTTGGGTTTACTATAAAGGAATTGTAAAGGCAGCCTGGTCATAGCAAACCCTGCTTAGTGCATAGTGACAGGTTGAATTTGACTTGTTTCTTTCCCAAAAAAGAGCTTTCATGTCACTGAAGAAATACCAAGTAAATACTGTATATTTTTGTCTTCAGTCTGTTAAAGGGAAAATAAAGGAGCAAGACCATGAAATGGTTTGCCATGACCCACAGTTCCTTTTTAGTGAATAGATGTAAAATGGGATAAAAAAGCAATGTATTGAAGATGGACAGACAGACACGTGTGCTCTTAAAAGATCTGAGAGGTCACCTGAATGGCTGAGAGGCAAGCATTTATTTAAAGGCTTTTACTCTGTCATTTAGATTATCTCCCTTGTCTGTCTGGATTCCCAAGAAGCGTACTGGGGAGCTGTGCATCCCATCTAGCTTGTGCTGTAGTACTGACCAGGAGGAGTACTAGTTTCCCTTCCCTAGCAAAGCATGTTCTTTGTAATTAGTGGACAATTCAGATATATAGGTAAAGATGTATTGAGAGATGAAAGCTGACCATAAACAAGCTGTTTGAGTAATGTTTCAAAGTGTTACCGTCCTCCTGTGTTCGGGACTTCATTCACCAGCTAACTTCAGAGGATGACCTAGTACATGTGCCAATGACAAAAGCTACTTGTAATAATTCAGATCATGCTTTCTGCTTTATGAAATGGATTGTAAAAATCCTCTCAAAAATGACATCTGAAATAGCATTAAAACACAATTTCTCTTTGATAAGGTTTTAAGGCACTCATATGAAAAGTGACACTGCTTTGAGTAGCTCTATGTCAGCATTATGCAATGTGTTGCACATAAGTGACATTAATCCATTAGGGGTGTGAGGGTCACTTATTTTTCTCTTGAAATCATTAAATACCTTTATTGATTTCTGTTCAATCAGTTGCATTCTGCTCAAAACCAGCAATCTCTAGACATGCTAATAGAGCTGTTTCTAATAATGTTTAGAAGCCACAGTTTTAATGACAGATATTGCACTCAAAATAAATTATCATGCCTAAGTAAAACACAAAGGAGCTTAGGGAAGCAATAATATTGTGCTGTTTGCAAATTACCCAAGCCTACTTTATTGCAAAAAAGATGATTTTGTGACACAGATATTCTAAAATCATTAATTAACCATCGTCAGTACATTCTTTGCTTTTTCTGACTGTACAAAATTAATTTATATACGTTTGGACTGCTTCTGTTGCATGATGATAAAGCATCTTTTAAAAATCAAATGCAAACCTAGAAACCCTGTCCTAGTAAGTATAAAATTTGTAGTACTAGTTTTTATGCTGAAGGCTGTTCCAAACTTGGATCATAACAAATGCTGTATGCTGGCATAGTATGTACTTATTGTATTACTAGATTTTGTCATGTGAAGCAATGTGTTTGAAAAGCTACTAGATCGAATACAAGTAAGAGTACCTTTCTTCATTTTTTTCATGATGGGACCATCTCTTAGGAGGAAGTACATGAGACTCAATTAAATATAACAGGTGCATTTTAGTACTGTATGAGTGGATGCATACTAGACAAAGGAAAAAAAGAAAATCAGTGATTTTCTGTCCTCCCTACTTGGATGCCATCCTAATGACTTTATATTGACAGCCTGAGTTTGTTTCCTTTCCTTACAGATAACCTCAGCTGTTTTTTCTATATGATACAAGAATAATTAATTTTGTTAATTTTTGCAGGTTTCTGTTATTGTAGCTGTTGCTTTTTACCACACCTCTTCTTGCTTTTTCCCCTTCGGATGCAAACAGTTCCTCAGAGTAAATTGCCAACTTCACCCTGAGCATAGCAAAAGCAGACTGGTACATTTATCTCTGCAGCTGAAACGTGAAGTTTTTGCTTCCAAGCAGCGAATTGCATCCTGCTGAGGAATTACTGTTTGGGGTTTTGAGTTTCTTCACTAGGAGCCTTAAGGGACTCTGACAGGTCTTGTCGAATAGCGTCGGTCATCCTTGTTTCAGACACCAAATGGTGCCAAGGACTGGCAAGTTTATTGCATTGTTTCTGGAGAAGCTGTTGTTCACTCAGCATTTTCTTCATAGGATGCCTGCCTGATTTCATTGAAGGAAACCTGAGCAAGGCTGTGTTATTAATGAATTATGACAAGCCTTTTGCCTGTCAGGCAGAGAGGTTCCTGCTATCTCCTTTTAAGACAAAAACATAATGGAAGATGCTCAGCTGGGCAAGCTCTCTGATGATACTCCTTAAGTGCTCATCCCAGGCTGACGCGAATACGCAGAGAGCCGTGAAGCTGCAAGTGGCAGCGTTTAATACCATCGCCCTCATAATGCCTGAATAATCTTCCGGAGAGCGATCGCCGCAGCTGCCGTGAGCGTGGTTATTTGTTTATTTTTCACCTTCTCCTGGCGGATTGCTGACCGAGCTGATCTGCAGCACACTCGGGGCTGGCGGCGGGGGGGACACGGCGGCGTTTCCCTGCTGGCAGAGCCAGCGCTCTCCTGAGCCTGCCCGCGTCGGCAGCCGGAGCCCGGGACAGACAGGCGGCCGGAGCCCGGGACAGACAGGCTGCCGGAGCCCGGGACAGGCGGCCGGAGCCCGGGACAGACAGGCTGCCGGAGCCCGGCGCGCTTCCATGGGCCGGCTCCCGGGGCCAGTCCGCGAGGGGAGCTGAGCTATGCTGGCCGAGGATGGGCAGGAGGCAGTGAGGGAGGCGGCGTATGTTTTTCTTAATGGATGTTGGCGAGCAGGAAGGAGATGGCGTGGGCTGCCGGGGTGAGTTACGGAGCGCGTTCCGCGATCTCCCTCCGGTCGGGCGGCTCATTATGTTAAACAGTGCAGCTTTTAAAGTGCCGTAGCTCTCCTTTATGTGCCTTGGCCTTCATTTGCTGAAATGCTTCAAGTTCACAGTGCTGAAGTGATTTTGGAAACGGGATGTAATTACAAAGGTTTCTTATGCTTACCAACGGCGTTTTGGAACCAGTGTAATTATCATTACTCGTAAATTGAATATCCCCTCTCTAATTACATTCAACTCAAGGGTTGGCTGCTTAAGCAGCCAAATAAGAAAAGTTCACCTGTTACTATAAAAAGCAAATTGTTCTTTTAGTTCTGCTGACCTTTAAAGCAAACTGCTTTTCACGATGTTGTCAGGTGTACATTATAAAGATAGCTTGTAATTAGACCTGTAATGAGGAATTCTGTTAGAATGACTTCCTGAAAACTTCATTTATTCGGCATTTTCTAACTGCATGACAGAATTAGTTTCAGTGTTCTTTAGGACTTCTAAAGGGCTGCCTGCTGTTTTGGACCTCACCTGTTCTGCTGGTGATCTGTAGCTGCCAGTGCTGCTGCCAGCACTCAAAAGCAGCAGCTGTAGCTGCAGCAGCTTAGCCCTGCCCTTTGAAAACAACGTGGGGTCAACAGAACGATTTATCTAGTGATCCAAGGGTTTCTGTGATTAATTAATGTTTCTTCTGTCACTTTAGGAGTCAGATAGTGACTTAATTTGTTGTGGGCAGCAGAAGAGAGAGAGAGAGAGAGAGAGAGAGAGAGAGAGACGGTGGTTGCCTGATTTTGGTTTTCTTTGGTTAGCTAAAGTAACTGCAGCCTTGCCGAAATGTTGTCTTATCTGATAAACGGACAGGGAGCTTGAGTTAATGAGTTGATATGCCTACCTTGAGTTCAGTCTGCGTTCTGTCACAGCTTCCTCAATTCTATGCCTTGCCTTAAGAATACTGAAGGCATTTCTGTGAGAGGTTTGATTGACTCTCATTTACTTGTGGTGACTGAAATTTTTAATGCATTGCTACCAGCTAATATTTAATTTGCTTTCTTCATTCTAATTTAATTAAAATCATACTGTTTATTCCTGTAGAAGATTTTTTGCTAGTTGAGATAACTTATATTTCCAGAGTTCATCCTGCTGAATGTCCTTCATGATGTGTCTTTAAAACATGCTTGGACAGCACAAATTGAAAAGTGTCTTTGAAAAAGAAAGAAACTTCAGTTATTTCAACAGTAGAAAATTACAGCTGTAGGAAAAGAATTAGAAAGAAAACTTTATTTCATAGTGTAACACTATAACATTTGAGTGGAAATAATCGCTAAGGGATTTTTAATGAAATGTAGGGCTAAAACAAAGGCAAAAAATAATTTGCAACTTGGTCTGTTTTAAATGTGTTAGTAGTTCATCTGCAGTAACTCCTAGCTAACTAACAGTTTAAACTAATTACATACCCCCCATAGCTTTATTTCTTGTTGGAAAAATACTCATGCTCATATTTGATACATTTATGAGTTTAAGAAATAAGTAATTATCACAATGCTGCTTTTTCTTCCAATATATTCTCTCTCTTTCTGTATTTATTCTATTATCTGATAGGCAAAGCTACTGTAAAGGTTGGTTATAGATTGTGGTGAAAGCATATTTCTCCTATACACGAGAGTGGGAATATGTGAAGTAAATAGTATTTTATGCAGGTAAGTAGAGGGTACACTATAGGTAGCCACCTCTGATAGACAGAATTTGTGTCTGATGTATAACAATCCGAATGAAAACCAGAACATTTCTCGTGGCTCGTGAAGTTAGACAAAGATACAAGTAATATCAGTCCATTAGCATATAGACAAACCCTTTCTCTTAAAAGCAAGAAGTAGATGTTGTAGTAGAGATGTGTAGAGATTAGCTAGAAATCTGAAGGCCTAGACATAATTTAATTGATTGTCCCCTGGTACATGAACCTCAGGTAAAAGTGATTTTCTGTTGTCAAGCACCAAAAGACTGGTTCCAGCAGCATCTTGAGCAGGCTAGCTGGTAGGGAAGAAATGAGGAAAAGAGAGCAGGGAGTAACACAAGACTTTGAAGATTTTTAGTTCAAATTGTTTTTACTTACCCTTTTGTGGATGCTCGTACTAACCCTTCAGGGATAAAACCTCGTCGCTTCAAGATGAGACAGCAAAACAATTTTAGCTGGCTGTATACTGCTGGAGTGAAGTGCAAATCTTCAAACTTGTCCTTTCCCAGGGATTTCAAGTGCTGGGTAGAGCTCGTGCACTTAGCAGTAGCTAAACTTTTGATGTATATCAATGCCTTATAATAGAGCTCAATGGTTGTATGTGTGTAAATCATCAACCTCTTTTTTTTTTTTTTTAATGATTTGTCTGCAAGTACATAGAAGACCCTGTCTCCTTGAGTTTTGGGTATAGTCTCAGAGAACTCTTGTGAAACTGAGGTGCAGACAGTGTTGAAACTATCATCTTTGTCCTGCTGATTACAGGTCACTCTTCTGTTTTAGGATGGTTTCTGTTTTGGTCCAGTCTTTGTAAAAGTAAACAAAAAATATTCGGTGATGAAGCATGTCCCCAAAACATATCACTGGAAGAAGAGAGAGTGTATGAACTGAGTGACATTACAAAGTGGTGTAATTGTGTTCTCTGCTTC
Organism: Donacobius atricapilla; assembly: GCA_013397315.1. Classification (NCBI taxonomy): domain Eukaryota; kingdom Metazoa; phylum Chordata; class Aves; order Passeriformes; family Mimidae; genus Donacobius; species Donacobius atricapilla. The sequence goes on along the minus strand of WBMY01007413.1, from coordinate 224,603 downwards.
GCTTCCTGTTCAGCTCCTAACAATACCTAATATTTGGGCTGCATTCTTTTGGCAGCTGAGCACTGGGCTGACATTTTGATGGCACTATTTATTGTAACCTCAAGGTCTCACTCCTGAGCGATAATGTTCAGCTCAGAGCCCATCACTGTACATGTGAAGTTAAGGTTATATTTTCCCATGTGCATCACTGTACACTTATCCACACTGAATTTAATTTACCATTCCATTGTCTAGTCACTCAATTTCCCAAGGTCCTGTGATTCTTCACAACTTGCCCTCATCCTTACTGCCATGAATAAATTGATATCGTCTGCAGACTTGGTTGCTTCAGTGCTCAGCTACCTTTCCAGGTCAATTACAAGTATGGGAAGAGGTGCAGATCCCTGTGGTATTACACTGGTATGCTTCCTTCACTATGCAGGTCTGAGCATTTACCCCTAATTTCTGGTTATGTCTCTTAACTGGTCATGTTGCTGCGCAAAGACCTCTGTTTTGCCATGGGTGCTTAGTTTCTTTAAAAGCCTTTGGTAAAGTACTTGTTAAAAGCTTTTTTGAAATTGATTGACTGGATCACTGGTTTCACATGTTTGTTTGAGCTATTTAAAGAATTGGGTTAATTTTGTAAGACTTCACTTAATGAAAACTGAAATTTGATTCTTCTTAGACCCCACTTAGGGCCCACTTAGTCTTTTTGCTATTATAGTTTCTATTAACTTCACTAGTATGTAGATGTCAGGTTTGCAGGTTGCCGTTCCCCTGGAGCTTCTCTGGAATCTGTATTAGGGTTTGGCAGCACATTAGCCGCATTGGAGACCTCAGGTAGCAAGGCACTGTGGAGAGGGATGATCATTAGTAATTCAGTTATTCTCCCTTTTCAGTTTGCACTCTCAGGTGAATGCAGTCTAGTGCCAGCCATTTCTTACTTCATTCACAGAAAAATTTGGGTCTTTTTCCTCGTAATTCTGTAACACCCACCATAACACCGTTCCTTGTTTCCACTAACATAATAATAATAATAATTTTAATCATAAATGAAAACCAGATCAGTTGTTAAAAGCTGGATTTAAAAAATGCAAGTCTTCTGCTCTTTTTTGCAAGTAACATACTATTACGTTTTCCTTTGTTTGATTTTGTATATTTTCATTTCCCTTACTGGTGTTTGAGAGAATAATGCAAATAGTTGAAGAAAGGGCAAGGTTTCATTTACAGAGAGTAAAATTTTTTAAATCATGAAAATTTATAGACTTGTTATTATAATTATATAAATCTGAGATGTTATTTCAAACCATGGGCCTCTAGAAAGGAGGCAGTCTTTTTAATTTTGGCAATTTCTTTTTATTGACAACATATACGACCTCTATCAGTAATTATCAATCTTAAATTACATTAGACAAATTTTAGCTCAGGGGTAATAAATATGTGACAGCACCATCCATGATTTCTGAGTGAAGCTTTTGTCATATTTCATTCTGGGGAAATACTCATTTGACATTCCTCATTACACAGCCCCCATTCAAAGCTGAACAAAAAGTTATTAAAGGATACTTTGGGGGTCACAATCATCTACCATTTCTTTGGACAAAGCTGTTTCAGTGTTTGTATTATATATTCAGATTTTACGGATTTGGAAATGGGTTTTAGTTACACTAGGCATAAATATTGAATCCATCAAGTTTTTCTGAGCTCTTAACTCCCTTAAGTGGAGTTCTCACTCCGCAAGGCAGAAGAATATTGCACGTGAAATCCTTGACAGCAGGTCCTTTTGCTTCTTGAAAGCAAAGAGCAGTAAAGCTTCTCAGGTATCTGTGGAAGCATAGCCATAATTTTACTGCAGAGCTCTGCTGAGGACAGCTGTGTCCCACTCAGTCCGTGGAGGCAGAGCAGGAGATTGTTCTTGTGTTTTTGTCTTGCGGAAATGGGCTTTGTGGTCCTTCACAGAGTCCCATGTGATGGAAAAACTGGCAGCTCTGATCCTCCAACTTCACCCTCCTCTGTGTTTCACATCCTGTCAGTCCTCAGTGGGAGAAATGACTGATTCCCTTTTTCTTCTGCCATGGGCGTTCAGGGGCATGAGAGCTAATTCATCACAGACACACCACTCAAGCTGGTACTTCCGTTATGCTCTCGTTGGAGGAATAAGGGAAGAGTACTCTTGTAACTGGGATTACAGCATTTTTCCAGCTATGCATAAAGACTTTGCCAATTATAGAAAGAAACGGTTTTTGTATTGGCATGTTTCAGTTTCTCAAGGTGAAAGTAGGTGAGGCGAAGAGAAAAAGAGGGCAAAAACCACTAGGTAATGAGGTAAAATGAATTACAAATAATACATGGAACTAACATGATGTGCATTTAATTTAAACAGCTTGGCAGGCAAAGATTAAATGAAATTTACCTGTAGGACTGAGAACTGTTTATGCGGGACTTACATAGAACTGTTTGATAGTGATTTTGTTCCTGTTCTTTCACTTTTGAAAATTACTGTCAACGGACTAGGAAACTCTAGTACCACCATAATTCTTCACCAGCACAGGGAAATAGCGTGTAAAAGAACTGCCAAGTTCTAGTCCAACCCTACTTTTTTAATGATAAGTACATTAACAATGCACTTTACAGAATTACAGGTTTCCGGAAGACTTCCCCACATCTCTCCCCACTGTATTCATAATATCTAGGGAAATCCTTTCATTTTTGCCTTCTGAAAGATGTCTTTGGCAAAGTATTTTGGCAGTATCATAAACAGGGGAAGGAACAAGTTGGATATCAGCACTCCAGTTTGCTTGGACACTGGCAAGACCCTCCTGTCAGATTTTGTATTGAGGAAAAAAATCACTCACAGGTCTGAATGACAAAAAGCTTTGAGGCCTTTCATCTTAGGTTGTGCTTATAGGCAGCATCACCTGCCAGGATTACAGAGACATATCACAGCCATATTAATTCTAGTTCATTACAGGGATCTTGAGCATTGATCTTTTAAGGACTAATATCTGTTAAAAATAGTTTTAAAAAGTGTAGGAGAGAAACTGTTTAACAAGAGGATTTTTAAGCTTTGCTTCAAACAAAATAGATGTAGAAGAAGACACAAAGTACTTTAAAAAAAAAAAAAACAACACACACACACAACAGAAAAGTGGAAGTTTAAGGATGGATGATAAGAGGCATTATGTAGAAGATGGTCTGGTCTTTGGGAGATTTCTGAGGATATGCTAGGGACAGACATGAGCTGTAGATTTGTGAATACCAGGAACTCATGACAGCTGATTTAGTACTAACATTGCCTTCTTTGTATGTAGCATGTCCAGCATAAGACTGTGTATATCCATACATGCTTTTTCACACCTGCACGGATTTTCTCTAAGACAGCCGTGTTGATCTTTAGATCTGGTATTAGGCTTGATATTTTCTGGCCACAAATTAGCCATTTATACTCCTTTCTAAGCATATAATTCCAATGACTATAGTAATAATAATGAAGCATTGTGGATGGAAGCGCTCTTGGAGTTTCTGTAGTGTGTAAAGAGACCTCAAGATACACAACAAAGCTTGGTCTATTTGCAAGCCTCCTATGGAGAGAGCAGCTACAGAATACAGAGATAAACTGGGAGTGACCATAAAAGGATTTCAGTAGATGACTTAAAATCCAGGTGTGTCACAGTAGGACACAAAAATAGATTAACTTGATATAGTTGTCAGAAGAGAAAGCAGGCTTTATTTACAATTCCAACAGTTTCTTTTATAACATGCTGTGCTAAAAAGGTCTATTATTGGTCCATCAGACTGACACTTCTCTCCATTGGTTAAGCAATAGGAAACAACACCTGGGGACAGTTGTTATGGGAAAGGGAACGCTGTTTACTTAACTTGTTTTGAGAAACGGAGAGAGATGTTTTGAGGAGAGAAAACTGTTGACAACTCTCCCTTGGGAAAGGAGCTAGCAGTAGTTAGCAAGTTAAAAATTCAGACTCAGAAAATGTTGAGCCCACACCAGGTGATTTATGTAGGGAATTTTTTCTGAGTGTTCTTTCAGGTAGTGTAGGGAGGCACAGCTTTTAGCTTATGTGACAGGAAGATTTGCAGCCCTGTGGTTAATTCAGTCAGTTGTCCGCTGCCCTTCAAGGCCTGGCAGAAGTCTTTGGTGATTGACCTCCTCTCCTCAAGCTCGCACTTCTTCAATGCACCGCAGCAGGCCAGCCTAGCTTGCAGCTGGCACACTTTCTGCCCCAGAAAGGCTTTTGGTTAGTACGGTAACCAAGGCCAAATAGTGTGAATTATTCTTCAGTCATAGTCTGCTCCCAGCTGTCCTCTTTCCTGGCAGCAAGGGAGCAGGTCAGGGGCTGCTTTGGACACAAACCCAGAGGTAATGCACATGCAGAATAGCCATTGTGTGTGGGTTTAGTAAACCAAGCTTTTCTGGACCCACCCTATTTGGCTGGATCTTCACAGCCTGCAGACAGTGCTGCTCCTGCTGTGGTGTGGAGCTGAACCCCACTGCGGTAGCTGACATGGCTTGTTGTGTGTGTTGCCAAATGTACCATCGTTTCAGTGGTGACACTGAGAATAATTTCTGAATTTCACTGGTGTCAGCACTGTCTACTTAAAATGTAGACTGGAAGAACAACTAGCAGATTCCTCCTTTTTGCCTGTTTATTTTAGGTCTTAATAGACTTAAGTATTTCAGGACTCTGTAGTAAAATAAATGCCTGAGGGAGTCTGAAATGTTCACACATAACTAGGGCTGGCAGGAGAACAAGAATTCAGTGTCATGAAAAATTTAGCAGGCTTGGCATTCATCTTGATGAGGAACTAAACACAGTTCTTCAGATTTTGATGAAAAAAAAGTGAGAGAACAAGTTGCTCTGCTATTAGCTGCTAGCTCATTAGCTGGGACACTCACCTGGAAGGTAGGAGACCCAGACTTAATCCTCTGGCCTGAATCAAGCAAAACATTCAGGTGTCTTTTCTCTGGTTACCTGGTGTCTCTCTGATTTGTCACCCTTTCATGGCCCCAAAGTTGTGGATACCATCTGAGATGCCTCTTCAGTAGCAGGTGGGAATAAAGGTAGTTCTGGGTGTCTTCCGGTGTTGAAGAGTCTGCAGTTTGTATTGGTGAGTGGCTGTGGGACAGTCCATAAGAACTGCCGAACTGTCTCCATTTAGCCCATTGTTTTTTAAACGTGTCTTGAGTTTGTTTTCCTGAAAAGTAAGCAGTGACATTACCAGTATTCCCTGTGTCTTTATGTTGTCCTGTGTATATGTCCCAAAGTGCTGTACATAATTTCTACGTTTATTTTAGTATGCTAGTGGTTTTCATTAAATGGCATAATTCATTAACTAGTGCTATTATCAACATGCCAACATGTTCTTATCTTGATAATTTTTAATGGAATAAATGAATGAATTTGTAACAGAAAAGGTGTCTGAAACTTTTTAATTGTGATGTGAGGGAAAATAAAGAATGACCATTAAGTAAATAAAAGACTAAGGAAAGATAAGATGGAAGAAGGTAGAGATTTCCTTAGTTGTAAAAGGGAAGGCCAAGACACTGGAAAGCCTTGTCTTTAGGAGGTCACAGGCGCAGGTGGCACTGCCTTGACTTCACATGTGTTGTACACTTCTCAGAGGTTTGTTGCCTGCTGGATTTGCAGCACTCAGTTCATAACCTTTGCAGAGGATAGTAGGCACGCAAGATAAAAATACAGTATTTGCAAAGCAAGCAGGAGAGAGAACATGCATTTCTGCCCTCAAACTGGAATCCTGGTGGGAGATGCCTGAAGTAAAAAGATAATTTATGCACTCTGTCCAGTAACTTTACATTCAACTCACATGACAGCCCCTCCTTCAAAGGCTGTTTTTTTGTTTTGCTTTTATGGGTAACATCAATGAAGACTATTTTGAGCTGGGGGTAGGAGGAGAAGAGCTGAATGCATTTAATCCAATAGATTCCATGAAATGAGACTGTGACCATAAAAACATTAAAAAATCAGTTGTGTATTATTGTTTATAATGAATTGTTTGCTGCTTTTTCTGCTAATCAGGCATTTTCATAAATTTTTTTCCTTCCAATCGGATATGTTGTTATTCCCATGGAGCAGCTGCAGTAACATATCGTTTTGCATGTTAGGATTTTTTCTTTCAACTGGAATGATGTATGAGTCACTTATGCCTAAAAACATAGTAAAACTTATTATGCTATCGTTCATACCACATCTTCTGAAGTAAATAGATCCAAAAAGACACTTGCAATGAAAGTTGAATTCCTGAGAGTTTGTATAGGCTGATAAATAATATGGGTTGATGCATCACTTTTAGTCAGAATAAATTTGTGTATGGTTCTTAATATCACTGCCTGCTCACCTCAGCACGAGTTATCTTAACATCAGTGTGGCAGAGGGCTTTGTATTAAACTACATTGATTAATAGCCTGCTCTAGTCATGGGATCTGACTTTGAAGTATCATGTGATTTGTTTTCTGCTTGTGCATGTAAAGATTCTGACCAAGAATTGACTTTGCAGGCTGTAACTGCTTCAGACACAATTAAAGAATGGCAACAGTGTCAGAAAACACGTAATGAATGAATACTTGGACCACTACCATGTCTCAAAGATAAATAACAAATACAAACAGAAGACACAAGAAAAGCATCTCAGATAATTGTGCAAGAGAGCTCAGACTATTCCTTTGTCTTCATCTGTTCATGTAGAAACCATGACATTTCAAGTGTAGGAGGCTAATTTAAGTACTGTAGTAACAGCAACTGCACCAGAAAACTGCACGTGTGTTAGGCATTAACACGCCAAAGAACAAAATTAATGAAATGTGGGTAAAGCTGATTTTAGCTCTGTGTTTCTTCTTTTCTCCATGCTTATAAATTGCATTTTATAAGGTTGATCCTTTCAGAATGAGCAACTTCTAAGAGTTCCTGTGTAATCTCTTCCTTACACAGTGCTGCATTATCAATCATCGTATAAATACTTATTTTTTGGTGATATGAATGCAGACCAAGTCAAGCCATCAGTTGGGTTTTTCAGGAACTGCTCTCATAATTGGTTCCATTACATCTTTTCATAAAAGAGGCATTGTGTGAATACAAATGTAATCTTGGCCAAGAACCTCTTTAAAAGTGGCTTTTGCAGAGGGGGGAAAAAACGTAGTCAGTAAGAAATTTGTTCATGTCTTTTCTTATCAGTAAGTACTTTTTTAGACATTTTGGTAGTAGAGATTCATGAAAGTTGGTGGGAGGGCATGGATAGTCTCGGAAAGTACGTGCTGTAACGTTTATGGGGAATTCTAGTTTTCCAGGCAGTTGTTCTGAATGCTTTCTGTGTAATAACTGGTTTTTATCTGGCAGCTTTTACTGGTACTGAGTGGGGGCATCTTGAAAGTAGAATATGTCAACATTAATAATTTTTCAGGAACGCAGAGACTTGTACATCTTCTGCTGGCAATCCTACTGTTTAGTTGAAGAGCAGTTGTTTCAGAGTTTGCAAAGCACTCAGACAGCAATTTCCTTTCATCCCTTTTCAAAGAGATGGCTAACCTCTGCCTGCTGGCAGATATGGATGGCCTAGCTGGCGTGTCCCTGGACCAAAGCCCAAGGATTCTGGAAGCAGCTTGGTAAAGAGGGTTTGTTACCCTTGGCTCCACTCGGGCATAAACAAGTATTTTCTTTATTTTGGAATTTTCCCCCAATTTTTTGGTCCTTTTCTATTGTCTTTGAGATAGAACCTCTTCACAGTAACTGGTGTGGTTTACTTTATTTCAGTTTTTGCTATTCTGAAGTGGTGGAGTTGGCAAAGAAATAAAGATTATGGTATTATTGCTGGATTTTGTAGCTAATATTTCATGAAACTTTATTAGAGTGCCCTTCTGTTCATTAGCTCATAACTTTATGAAAAGCATTTTTGGACTGAAATTTTCTGTGCTTCGTCTGAGGCCAAAGATATTTTTTTTACCTCTGTTGAGCATTTTCTGACCTACCTAAGCTAGTGTGAGGGTTTTTTATATTTGTTTAAGAACTGCTATGTCTGTATTCTTTTGAACTTGAATGGATAACTAACCCTATTTGAAATTTATGGTTTTAAATTGTACATATTGCTAGAGCACTTACCCAGTCCTGCCAAGTATAAACACAGATAAAATGTTAAAAAATTAAAAACTATCAAATATAGGGTTTATATAACTAGTCAAAATACATTCTATTTTAGATAGCAATACTTTCTTACAGTGAAAGAGTGACTAAAAATATGCAGCTTTTTAGCACTTCACAAAATTTTCTCATCAGCTAATACATTATTGCTTTTTTATTCAGGCAAAAATAAGGGACTTTGTGGGATTTTTGTTTTAACGCTGAATTTCCAGAAACACCTAAATACAGAGTCCAACTTTCAGTTCTCAGTATCATATCAATTTTATTGTTCTTTTTTTTCTAAATAATTCATCAACAAGGCTTTGTCAAAAATCTGGCCCCAAAATGCCGCCTCTGGCCCATTTCAACACTGCTGCTTTTGCAGCTTTGGTAGCAAGCTGACTTCAGTGATCATGCAGTGGGTTTTCATTTAAGCTTTCCAGCTTCTTGCCTGTGGTGGTCTATTTGTTTCTAAAGTAGAAACATTTTCTCCACATGGGCAAAACTGATAAGTTCTCTTCCAGCAGAGAAATAAATTACATAGTAGATGTAATGAGACATCAATGTCCAGCAAATGTCCCGTTGCTTGTGAGAGTGGTGCTGTGTGAGACAACAGTCAATAATTTTCTGGTAATTCTCTAATTCCATCCCTCCCCAAAATTCCTTTGTTAGGGACTTACATTTAATGTAACAGAAAAAAGCCCTAACAAGAAATAGAACTTGAAAGTGCTGCAGGAAGGGAAGAGCTTTTGATAATGAAGCAACAAGAAACTAACAAAAATGCTTATTTCATTGGTGTTACCTTCAAGCCCTTCAAGACTTCACCGCTGGTTAGGCAAGTTTGATGTTTCATTGGCAGGACTGCTTTTTCCTTTCTCATTGCAAAATGCATGCTTTTGTAGTCATGGCGTGATGCTTTAGTGTTATGGGAAATTTTATTGGTTTGCCTCTGTTTATTGGGAGCAGGCAGCGAACAGCAGCATGATGTTTTAGTGCACATGGAAGGCTCTGGCAGTAGTGCTGCTCATTCTGATATCTGCTCGACATTGTGCTGGGTCCCTGCAGAGCCACGCTGGGAGGCACACAGAGCTCAGAGCGGAGCCTGTGCCACTGTCTGGAGCAGCTTCCAATCAGAAGCTGGTGAAGATGGCAACAGTCATTGTATCCTTCTTCCTCCTCCTTCTGCTCCTTCTCCTCTTCTTCTTATGCAATGCCACAGCTCTGGTCTTTTTAAATAGCTACAATCCAAAATATGCAGCTCACAGGGATATAAATAACCACACTAAAAGAATTAATTGGTTAGAGCCTGGTTCTGATAACACCAGGGTCATGGGTTTGATCTTCATATGGGCCATTTACCTGAGATGGGCTTGGTGATCCTTGTGGATTCCTTCCAACTCAGAATATTCAGTGATTCTTGTGAATAATAAAAAAATAAGATTACTTTAGTAAGTTTTATAGAACTCTTTTTCAGCAGTTTGTTGCTCTTTGTTCACATCTATCAAAATCTCTTTAAATTGCTATGTTTCCTTCTGAGAAAACCAGTCATGTTCTGTGGTCTGCAAGCATAAGCAAATTGATGTCATTACAAAGTTCTCTGGATTTTTTTTTCAAAGAAGTTTGTTCCCTTTATGGCACACTGCAAGGCAGTGGCCACACTGGTAGCAAAAGTAGGCAAAACTTGTATCCCTGTCATTGCTTAGACTGTTTTTCGTATATAGGACCCAGTAGAATTAAGAAAACCAAATTCAGTTAATTAGTATTTGATTTCACTCCTCTTTAAACAACTTCTTACAGGGGTTGGAGGAATGAGGGTGGGAAATTACCTGATTCTAAGAACCGAATGATTTGGGAATCATTCTCAGAAGGTTTATTTCCTCTTTAAGAAGCCTCTCTCCCACTCCCTTCCAAAAAAACCCTTCACATTGTCTTGTGTTCTTCAAGATTCATTTCTTGTCCTATTCCAAAAAGACATTTTCTGCCCCCACTAATTTAGACCAAAGCAACTGTGAAAATACAAAATGCATGGACTACCACCGAGTCATGTTGGGAGAATGATAAACCAGATGTGACATGGCTCAATCCATTTCACTTCTAATAATAAAAAGTCATGGATAGGAAGAACAAAGAAGCCTTTCTTCAAAGGTTACTTTTATAGATGATTACTCTTTATGAATTGCCATCTGAAAGAGTATCAGCATCCAGAAAAATTACAGTCTTTTACAAAGGTCAGGATTGAGAGTGGAAACCTGGTAAACAATTCAGCATCATTGCTGAGTGAATATAAGAAGACTCAGAGTGGCTATCCTTCCTACATTGATGATAGTATCTGGCAGCTGCTCCATTTTTGGTGCTTGGTTCCATTTCTGGAAATGCAGGAAAAAGAAAAAAACCCTGGTGGGATTTTTTTCCTGGTTTTAGCTTGTGTCTGTGGCATGTTTATAGTTTGGGTTTTTTGAACATGAAAATCCTGGCAGGTTTTTGAGAAGGGCTGGTTTCTTTCTTACAGCACCATGTAATGCTTAGTTTGTTTTGCGTGTGAATCGATGAGTAGCGAGTAGAGAGAATGACTGTCTGCACATTCCCACTACCCGAGAGATCTCTCCTGACCTTACCCTCTCCCCGTGCAGTGGTCAGTGAAGCAGCAGGCCCAGGCAGATGTGCACAGCCATGTCGGGCTCTGACTGAGGCAGAAGTGATTGGCCATGCATGGGTGCCTTTTGCCTTGCGCAGGTGCACAGCTGTGCATGTGTGCCTGCACGTGGAGCGACCACGCACCTCTGCCTCTTGGCCGTGCTTGAGCAGGCACCAACTGCTGCGGTGAGAAAGGGCCAGGTCTGTGTACAGGTTACACGGGACCCAAATGGGGACCCCAGGAGCTTCCCTGCCAGCGCAGTCCCAGTGCTACGTGCCCTTGGAGACCTCCTGGCTGTGATGCTCCGGCATGTGTGCTGGCTGCCAGGGCCTGCGAGTCAGGTGCGAGTGGTCTCTGGCTGGGCCAAAACTGCGGGTGCGCAACCTGTACAGCTGGGTCGGTGGTTGAGCTGGTGTCTCCTTGTCCTGACTGAGCTGTATGAGACTCCCATCACAAGGCAGAGGAGTCTGAATCCCAGCAGATGCTCTAAATGGAGAGGTGACATTTTCATGTGAGAACTTCTACATCTCAAGTGAAGATAGGAGTTGATCGGAATATTTTGCAATCTGGCGTTGATTTCAGCTTGCTTCTGTCCAAAACTGCACCCCCACCCCCCCAAAAAAGAGGAATGTTTTTCCAAAAATACAGAGACCTATCACTTAAAATGATTTTCTGAGGAGAATTAAGATTTTCACACTTCTGGAAATAGCTCTCTGTTCCCTTCCAGTATTTTGCATGCCCACTTCTAATTAATATTCAGTGAAATAAACTGGAAGATTCAGTTGAGCTGAGCAGAATAGCTCCTAAAAAATAAACCTTGGATGCTAGAGATGCTTGAGGTCTTAGTTCAGCTTATGGACTTTCTGCCTAGGTGAGTGGACCTTTGCTCTGCACCGGGCTCTGAGTTTATAAGGTGGTCCCTTTTGAAAATAATAATAGTAAGAAAAATTTATTTTGTAGCAATAAGTAAGAGCTATGCATTTTGGTTAGGATACTCTGTCGGTTAAGGCTTAGATTGTGCAATTTCTTTACAGACAAAACCCCCTTTTAAAGCAAAGATGAGCACTGCCTGAACCCAGGATTGAAGATGGAGCTGTTGTGGTAGTGCAGTCTGACCCCTGTAAGAGCAGGGCACTCCTTTTCATTTAACAATCTGCTGAGCAGCAGCTGTTAACTTTTTGAAACAAACAAAATTCTTCAAAACACAAAGTGCTTGCTTCAGAAATGTGTGTCCGTTCTAAGGTATAACCATTTTTCTTAAGAAATCTTTCTCTTTTTTAGAAGATATTTACCAGTTTTATATTACAGAGTTTGTAGTATAAAAAGTTTACTAAACTTTCAAGAGGAAAAAAAAATCACAATATTTCAGGACAGCATTTGTCTTGCTTTCTAATGGATTGCTTTTGCTTTTCAAATCAATGTCCTTTGATTATGGTCTTGCAAAATTTTAGCTTTCACGGTCTGTAGAAGTAGTAGCAACTTTGTGAGATAGCATATATGTCAACATAATACAGCTGTTTTTTTAGAAATGCTAACTTTTTGAGGAAATACAGGAAGAGTAGATGTCATTTGTGTTTAAAGTTTGCATCTGGCATGAAGGCATAGTTCATCAGCACTCAGAAGGATCTGAAACTTCAGAAGTACACCTCCCAATTCATGAGTAAAAGGGTCATTGTCCGTTATGCTTACAAATAAAGCAAAACACAAAAAAAATAGAAAATCCACAGTAGATCACAAGCATCATTTCTGTGCATTTGAAAGGATTTATTTTTAGAAGAGTTCTTGGAATGTAGTTTCTTCTCACTGAAGTGTTTTTCACTGTAGATGGATTTATGCTGTCTTATTTATATACCTATATATATATTTGGAAGACTGTCTATGCATATATTTCCTGGGAGAGGTCTTCACACTAGCTACAGTGGTCGACTCTGGTATAAGTAGATAAAGAGAACTATGTTGGTTATAAATAATTGTTCTTTGTGTGCCGTACAACATCACCTTTTGGTAGTTCCATTTGCATGTAGAGTATTAATTAAGAGATAACTGTCACTGCAGGTTGGCTGCAGAAGGCTGCAGGATCCAGCAGAGAGATAAATGCCAGTGCCAAGTCATACAGGTTGGAGAGCATACAGGAAGTCCATGATGAAAAATTAGCTTAAAATTAAAACTCACCTATTACTAACTTACTGTTTTATATGCAGAGATTAAAAGGTCCAAAATGCAGTCATTAAGGGTTGTACATACCAGGTTTGGAGATTTGGGGGGTTTTAGGGGCTTTTTTGGGTCAATCTACATGTGATAGACTAAAAATTGAAATTTTGGGATGCAATCAGTAAACTTGTTAGGAGGGTATAGGTGCCCTTTTTAACAAGAGTGTGCACAGCTTTCAGCACACTGGGAAGTCTTAGAACAGATTGCAAAGAGTCATCTCAGCTTGATTCAGAAGGCTTGTAAGTGTCCTTCATGTTTGAAAGTGTTTTGGTTTCTAATTAATTTAGCCAGAAGATATGTTATTTCTGACCTTCAAAAACCACTGCCTGTCTCATCCAACTTTTAAAAGATCCTTAAACTGTTCCATTAAAAAAAAAAAAAACAACAAAATACATAAACCCAGCAACCTCCCTTGTCCTGTTGTGAGCAGCAAAGTACAAAATAGAGATATATAGCTATTCTTAGTGATCCATTATATGTATAACATGTTTTTCCACAGTATGGGGTCTGGGCTTGTGTTTATATGACATAATAGTGCCATTTAATATAACACGAAATCTTCATTTCCATGAATTCACCAGCCAAAATCCCAGTAATTTCAGTAAAGAGATATCTACTTTGCAAATTGTAATTTAATACCATTTTCTTACTGACACTGAAGTCAGTAAGAATCTCTTTACCACTTCAAAATGAGACTCTTCTTCTGTGTGCTTGAGATGTAGATAGAGGACTTTTTTTTAATCTCAGTGACAATGTCTGCCAACACTGTGAATGGAAAAATTCACTCTTCTGGTGTAGCTAAACAGCCTAAACAGAGCTGTCTACTGTTGTATTGCTTTAAGCAGCCATCGGAAGTTGTATGTATGTACGTATGTAAGTTGTGTATAAGATTTATGCAACCTGTTTGATATGAAAGTAATGGCCCTTCATATTTTTATAGTGAAATTACTTTTTCAAAGTATGTAACTTGCAATGCATCTTATTAAAATAAGTTGATAATGCCAGGTTTTTAGGGACAATCTAGATATATGAACAACAGTTCTGCATTACAGAAATTCATGAAGCAATGAAAACTACACACTTTTAAGATCATATTTCGGTGCAGGAAAATTTTCGTTGGTTCATGAATTATAGTCAGAAAAATCTGATTTATAATAAGAATAGAAAATAAGCAAGTTTTTTTTCTTCCTTCTTAGTGTCATTGCTAGCAAAATCTCTCTGCTTTAAGAGTTTGAATCTGGTGGGAAGATTTCATAAGTGCACATGTTTTAGGGCTCCTCAGAGACTTTGTGTCATCTATTTCAACCCGCCCACCCTGCAACAGCAGGAAGTCATTACTACTGCTTCTCTCCCATCCAAATGCCATGTTCCAAAAGTGTATAGCACCATTTTCTCTAAAATACATCTAGTGGAAGTGCAGTTCATCCAGGCACCCATTGGTGTTGTTGAAGCAAAGTGCTTCTCTAGCAATTGATGACATATAGAGGATGAAAGGTGAGCAGTTGTTGGGTTCATTCTTTGTAGTACAATGTAAANTGTTTGGTTTGTTTTTTGGGATTTTTTTGGTTTGGGTTTTTTTGTTGTTTTGTTTTGTTTGTTTTTGTTTTGTTTTGTTTTTTTTTAAGGGAAGGCAGCTTGTACATAACTGTAAACTGGGAGCTGTGGCCCGGTGGAAGTGCCTGAGGCTGTGGGGTTGAAGATGCAGCTCTGCCCTACTGTGCTCCCAGTCCTTCTCAAACTCTGCAGCAGCCCCACTCTCCTTCCCTGCTCTGATACCCATGGTGTTGGGCAGCACCAGTGGACAGAGGCGCAGCTTCAGGCTTCGTTAAGCCTTAATATAATTAATATAGAAATTCCTATACATTACTACCAATCCATTGTTCCAGGCTTCCCCATTGTTTATTTGCTATCTTTTTGTGGGTTGCATTTACCATACTTGTCCCTTTGAGCTTTTCCATATGTGACATCAGTTCTGCTTCCAACTTTTAATTTGTGCCATGTTTTAGATCAGTGATGATCGTGGCAGAGAACACTGCAATTTTTTTTTTAACATTATTACCTTGTCTATATGTATTTAATGTATCTATTATTAGCTCCGGTGTATCTCTTTTTAAATGTTTTTCTTACAACCTGTTTTCTTTGTGTTTTACTTTCTTTGGGGACTCATATCCTTGGCAAATGTATTCACCTCTTCATAAATTGCTATATTGAATCTGTTCTTGCTTAAGTTTGCCTATATTTTGCATTTTCATGTAAGGTTTTTTTTGCAGTATCTAAAGATCATTTAAAGTCATATCTTTTTCAGTTATGAAAATGCCAACAAATTAAAGTGTGCTTTTCCTCATGACTGACCTAACACATGAGATTTCAATACCCTTAAGTCCAGTATATTTTTCTGTGAAAAATAGCTTACTGTTGAATCAAATTCACATATTAAAAACTAGACCTTCTGCTTTTTTAAAATACAGGCGAGAAAGTTAAAGCAGAACAACCAAATGTTGTGCTAGGTGGATACCAGAAGAAACAGAATGGGGAGAAAATCAGAAGTTGTATTTTTGTTGGTTTTCTTAGAATGAAATATTTTTAGTGTTGTATGCTTCTAACCTGTATGGAAAAAGTCTTATAATCAATCTAATTGGCTTTTGTCATACTTAATGGTTTTTATGATTTTTAAATGAGTTTGTTAAGACTTCAAGAGGGGATATTGCTAAATATTTTTAAATGCTTTTCATTCCATGTAAAAAAAGAATTGGAAAGAAATATGCACATCATTTACGATTCCTCGAGAAAGTGTGTTAAGTATTTTTTTTTCATAATGTGTAGCTTATTCTATAAATGGCAGTATAGATAGCTATCTCTCTTTTCACTTGGAATCAAAGTGAAAAGAGTGAGGAGCTCACTGCAAAAATCTGCCAGTTCTGGATGAAGCTGTACAGAAATAGGTGTCCCAGCTGCTTGGCCTAGGGTTCTTGTGAAAAATTGGCTCATATTATAGCTGGCTCCCTTTTATCTGCAGACCATGTAACTTTGTGACAAGAAAGCAGCAAAAGAAGGGCTAAGGAGAATAGCCATCCTTTATTGGGTGAAGGGGGAAAGTACAGTGATGAAGGATGGGGAAGAATCTGAGGTAATGTAATGCCTTATTTGCCTCAGCCTTTAATAGTAAGACCAGTTGAGCTCAAGATCCCTAGGCCCTTGAGCTGGGAGACAGGGATAGGGAGCAGAAGGAAGCACCTCTAATCCAAGAGGAAATAGTCAGTGACCTGCTGTGCAACTTAGACACCCACAAGTCTGTGGGGATCAGCCCAAGGGTACTGGGAGGGAGGCTGCTGGCAGAAGAGCTCACCAAAGCACTTCCAACCATCTACCAGCAGCCCTGGCTAACAGGGGAGGTCCCAGGCAAGCAGAAGTTGGATAATGTGACACTTTAGGGCCAGAAAGAGGTTCCAGAGAACTACAGACCTGTCAGCCTGACCTCAGTGCCAGGGAAGGTCATGGAGCAGATCACCTTGAGTGCCATCATGCAATGTGCACAGGACAAATGGGATCAGGCCCAGCCAACAGGGGTTTACAAAAGGCAGATCCTGCCTGACCAACCTGGACTCCCTCTGTGATAAACTGACCCACTTAGTGGATGAAGGAAAGGCTGTGGATGCTGTCTACCAAGACTTTAGTAAAAGTTCTTACTTTTACTAAAAGTACTTTTAGTGGGGATACTTTCTCCCGCAGCATTCTCCTTGAGAACCTGGTTTCCCATGGTGTGGCTGGGTGTACTCTTCGCTGGGTTAAAAACTGACTGGATGGGCAGGCCCAGAGAGCTGGTGGTGAATGGAATTGCACCCAGCAGATTCCCCAGGGCTCAGTACTGGGAGTAGTACTGTTTAAAGCTTTTATCAGTGATCTGGAGGATCAGTGTGCTCTCATTCAGCTCACAGACAGCACCAAGTTGGGGAGGAATGTCGGTCTACTGGGGGGTAGAAGGTTCTACAGAGAGATCTGGACAGGCTGGATCAGTGGGCTGAGGCCGATTGTCTGACATTCAACAAGGCAAAGTGCTAGGTCCTGCTGTTGGGTCACAACTCCCTGCAATGCTACAGGCTGGGAGAAGAGTGGCTAGAAAGCTGCCTGGCAGAAAAGGACCTGGAGGTGCTGGTCGACTGCCCTGTGAACATGAGCTAGCAGTGTGTCAGGAAGGTTTAGCTTGAATATTAGGAAAAATGTCTTCACTGAAAGGGTGATCACAACTTGGAACAGGATGCCCAGGGAAGTGGTTGAGTCTCTATTGCTGGAGGTATTTTACAGATGCGTAGATGTGGCACTTACAGACATGATTTAGTGGTGGACTTGGCAATGCCGAGTTAAAGGTTGGACTCAATGACCTTAAAGTTCTTTTCCAACCTAAATGATTTTACAATCATTAGATTGTGAAGAATTAGGTTTATTTATAAAAATAGGTTTGTAAAGAATTAGATTTTTTATAAAAAGTTGTATAACTTCCTGGTGGTGTTACAGCCCTAATCAACTAATTTTTGCAGTAGCAGAGATCTGTCCCTGCTGAGTGTAGTGGTGGGAGCTTTGCTAATACCCTCACACTTCCACCCCACACCTGACACGCAGTGTTTTCTGAACTGAAAAATTCAGTAAACCAGGGCACCCAAGTGATACGTGTTCTGGATAGCTACTCATCAGCGGAGTGCAGTGTCAGCTAGCCATGTAATACTGAGACAATTAATGGTTTTGAATAAATGAGGGAATTTACAAAACAATTAAGGAACCTTGGACATGACACATTTTCAGGTAACATGATATTTTGTATGATTATGATTTGGGCAATCAAGACTCAGTTATGCCTGAAAGTTAATTAGTGTAGATTGAGAATGAGAAAAGAAGCCTATGTGAAGTGTTGAAGCCTAAAAGAAGTGTTAAAGTCCAAGATAATACTAAGATGTTGACTTGCTTCAGACAGTACATATACATATGGAAGATATTACTGTAGCTCTCTTCTAGGAGAGGTCCAAAGCAAATAAAAGAGATTTATTCCAAGATTAAAAAAAAAAAATTACAAAAACCCCTACTTTTTTTTTATTGGAACCATTCAAATAATGAAATATGCCAGCTACCTAAATCAGTTTGAGTATATCATAAATAATGCATTACATATTCCATCAAGAAATAACCACAAATTCAGGGTACTGAAGCAAGCAATGTGAAAAAACAAGGTGTAGCAAGAAAACCTGTTGGCATTTTATCTTGATCTACAAAATGTGCCCATTCCCCACTTCTAAATTTACAAGTTGAGCCCTGTAAAATGTCGTTCCCCCATACTTTTTTATTTCCCTGATTATAAGACTTGGGTTTTACATGGGAGTTACTTGACTAATAGTAAGTGCTCACTTTCCTTCCAGGACCAAGCCTGCATCTTAAATTATAATAATGTATGTTGTGCTGTTCTCTACAAGAAGGGGTAAATGATATGTGGAAGTATTAATTAAATAGTTTATGGTGAGGCTGTCATAGGTTTATTCCCAGGGAAGTGAATTGGTAAGGACTTAGCAACATGTTTTAGAGATATTTAAGATACTACATGATGGTATAAACTGAATGTGAAAGAAAAAAAAATAATTAGCATGATTCTAGCAGTGTACAAGGGAGGTGGAGGGAAGGTAATTCAAGCTACTGGTGACAGTATGATTTATTAACATTGAGAAGCACAGCACCTCTCCAGCATAACTATACTACTAAGTACCATAAAACCAAATCATCATCATTATACAATGAAAAAAAAGCCCCTTTTCTCTAATTTAAATTTAGATTTATAGTTATGAATGATAACCATGAATATTAATCTAATTTTGATTTTAACATAAATTATGTAATAAAGCTTCTTCATATTCTGGTGCATTCCCCGCCCACGGGCAACAACACTTTATTCAAAACTAGTCCAGCAGTCTTACTCTGAGTCAGATCTGTGCTCACTAATGACTATAAAGAATTTATATATTCACAGGGTGGAGTAGATAACTCCTTTGCAACAGCACAATTATTGTTTCATTGCAGGACTAAATGCATTGTTATGATATCCTAAGGCTTTATTTAAATCTGTCTGCCTCCTTGGCGACTTTGGGATACTTTCAAGATGCAGAAATGGGATGTAGTCATTGTATATGCATGTTTTAAAACAACTTGTGCAGATGGACACAAGTTTGACAGGAGAAACATTTTGATGGGTTTTAAATAGCATATGTGTCTGAGAAGCACTGCTGAAAACTACCAAGTTCTGTCAGAGTTACTCCTGCGGTAGAAATTTACAGTGGTGAGTTTCCCTGTATGTGTGAGCTTGGAAAACTGGTCCTGTTTGTCTGTCTCTGTGCCTGCTTATCTGTATTACTTTCTTTCACCAGTAGATTTTAGACCAGAGTGTCCCAGTGAAAGAAGCAATCCTGTATGATAAACACTGTTCATTGAAATACCAGGTCATGGCATTTATGGTTTCTAAAGCACTTAAACCAGTTTATCAGGCAACTGTCATAGATGTCCATCTTTTTTCTTGTTTGAAGTAGAATATTCACCTTTTGGTGATACAAGAAATAAATGATTTATTTTTCATATTATATCTTGACCCATATTTTAAATGCTTTTTATTTTTTTATAGGTCCTCCCATGCCATCCTCCTCATCTAGTCCATCAGTTACTGAACATTTACACTCCCCTCCTCCATCACCCAATCTCCATGACAACCAGAGGTGGTTATTAAGTAATAATGCCAGCCAGCCAGTTCAGGACTCTGATACAGATGAGGACTATACTGCCGGCTCATATCTAGTACAGACCGGTGACAATCCAGTATCTGTCCCGGGTCATGGTAAGAAGAGGACACTTCGTCCATAGTTTAAATACCCTTTTATTTTCCATCTTCTTAAGAAATTGTCTAATAAAACTTAAATATATCAATATGACTCTGTATTTTAAACTGATTTTTCCTTAAATGCTGCAAAATTTTTCTATCTTACTGTAAGATAAGCAAGAGTAAAAAATAACTGCTAATATAAAAAAGCTCATTTAATAGTGCTTATGGGAAGCAGGAGCTGTTAATGTTATATTATGTAATGTAGTTTTTAACAAGTGACTAACCTTTAGTTGTACTTTTTAAAGGGTAGGCTGAAGTTGGTAAAACTGTCATGGTATTTAGCTTCAGAATAATGTAAAAGTTGTCTTTTACTACCTAATCAAATTCAGCAGGTTCCAGCCATTCCTTTCATTTCCTAAGGGAAGGAGAGCAGAATTTTTGTAACTGGATAGGACACTTGAGGCTGAAGAAAAGGCTCTAATGGAAGAGAGCTGTGAGATGACAGGAGGCAGTGGTGGCTTCTGAGATGTATGTTTCCATGTTTCTCTTCCTTCCAACCTGTATTAGTAAGCAGAAGGAGTGACATACTTTAAACACCAGTGCCTGCTTAAATGTCATGCCCATTTTTTTCCTTTTTTTTTTCTTTTTTCTTTTTTGTCTTTTTTCTTCTTTTTTTTTTCTTTTTTCTTTTTTATTTTTTTCTTTTGATATGAGAAAATGTATTAGCCACAGGTTTCCATTTTTGTTGCATAACTGAATAGATTTTCTTGATATAGGTAGACTGGAAGAATATTTTTTTAATTCACAGCCCTTCTCAGGTAGATCAGCAAAGCTTGGAACAAGGCACTTCATATTCTAAGAAGCATTTCTGTCGATTGTTAACATCTCACCTACAGATGAACCACTAGAGGGAGTATGGAGAAATATTTTTTTGCAGATTGCACATGAGCTGGTTGGACAGAATTATTTTGCCAAGCTCAACACTAAATTTGAGCTTCTCTTCTTAGCTTTGAGTGGAATTTTGTTGTTGTGTCTAAAAGGCCAATCTGCTAAGAGCACTCATGTATGTGGATTTGACACATTTGGATTAAGATCTTTAAAATTAATGATAACTTTATTTTTGCATGTTCAAGTTCCTCTGTATTTAATCTGTGAAGAACTCAAAAAAATGGTCATGCATTGTCATAATCAGGGTATGCTATCTTTCTTTTATGTCTAGGAATATGAAATCTGTTAGAAAATATATGCGTTACCCAAAAGGTAGCCTGATTTAGTTCAATAAGTCAATATATTTAGATTACTGTATCCTCCAACCCTTCTTTTATAAATGAGAAATGCAAAAGCAAGACAAAACTGCTAAAAATTTTGAATAGTTGGGATGATCTGCTGGCATCCCTTGGGAAGTCAGTAAGTGTTCATCATTCCTCTAGATTTTAATGTTGTTGCTACTTCTGAAATTTTGAACGGTTGCTTGCCAGTGAGTTTACCAACCTTCAGGAATGTTCATTAACCTGTTTCATCCCAGACAAGCTAAATTAATTTCATCTGATCCTGTGTCATGTCAAGTCTTGTTCTTTTAGCAGGACGACGTAAGAGCGGTTTTGATTACAAGTAGGACAGGAGTTAGCACCATGGTACATGTTGAGACAGTTGTTCTTTGTAAGACTTTTGCTAAGCAGGAGGAAAACCCAGCATACTCTGCAAGTACCTGTTCATTTTCCTTTTCCCTCTCTCTTCCCACTGTTCTCTCCTCTGTCCTCTACCTGTGGATGTCTGATACTCATCCCTTCGGTGTATATGTGTAGCAGAAGTGTTTGCAGTTCCTGTTGTCAAATGATCTTTCTCCCCACAAGATTAGACTTGTTTTTAGAAGGCTTCTACTTGCTAACCACGTATGCTGTATATATAGTGATTGCTGTAATTTAAATCTGGCTTGTTGGTTTTCTGCTGGGTAAGGAGAAGATCATAGGTGTCCAGGTAGTGGAATTGCATTTCCACAATCAGCTGCAGGATGAGGGTTTGTGTTACTGGAAGAAAGATTCCTTTCACTCAGCACATAAATGAATATTGCTTGCATTATCTACCTGATTTGCTAATGGTTGATTTCTCATTTTATATGCTGATGGCTTAGTGGTGGGGGAAAAGTATGTTCTCTGTAAAACAGGGAAAAGCAAAATGTAGTAAGTTAGCTACAACTTTCTTCTACTTGATGATATGCACGGTTGTGTAGCATTGTATTGTAGTATGTGGATCTCTCAAATCCTATCCTATCAAGACAATGTCATTTAATTGTGGCCTTTAGTATGCTATTATTTGATCATTGCATTTTCTTCAGCTAAAATTGAAAGTAATGCAGCACTTTCACAGAAAAAAGGGGTTTTTTCTTTTGTAGTTGTCTTTTTTCTTTCTCAATTGTCTTTTCTATTGCATCTTCATGCAAGCTTTCAATGCTGTCTAATCTTAATGGGTTCAAAGTAAGTCCAGTGCCATATTCCAGATGACTTTGTGCAGTGTTTGTGTTGGCAGGCGGTGGGGGTTCACTGCTGAAGCATTTAGGGATAAAAAAGGTGCCAACTGAAAACAATTATATTATTGAACTACTGAATATTATTATATTTATTTGAATAGCAAGTTGAATTAACATCTTCTTAGTCTATTCAAACATCTGATTGTTTTCCTGTAGAATGAGTTCATTTGATCAATGTGTTTTATTTGATCTGCTCACTCAAAATTTTAAGGATCTTAATATGTGTGTAGAATTATATTAATCTGTGATGCTAGGTTTGATTAGCTTGTTTTGTTAACCTATGGGGATTAGCTTCCTTTTCTGGAATTAGCTAAAAGAGCAAAGATAATTAGTAAAACGAGTTTTCAGATGCTTACCACAAGAAGCTAAGGTCAACATGGAGGTATTACTAGTAGCTTTAAAAATTCAGATCAAGTGCAAAGTGTTATGGATGCTTCAATAGGAATCATTTAATTTCTCTAAGAGATGTTAGTAAGTCATGAAATTCAGGAGGAGATAAATTTTAGGACCATCAGCTATAACTCTTCTTTTACATAGCATCTCTGATTAATTCTACTTGTTCCTTTTCTTCAGGGTGCAGCTCAGTATATGAGCTGTTCCAGCAGTCAGTCTGTTTGCCTACTGCTATCAGAACAATTTATTTACTACATTTACTATTTTTAGAAAGAGCAGCAAAATGATTTATAAGAAACAGGGACATCTGAATGCAGGGAAATGAAACAGTTGTTAAAGTGAGAGGGAGAGTAGAGTGAACTGGGAGCTGGGAGGAAAGGATTCTTGAAGGTGATTGAGTTGGAGGGTTTCCTTACATCACTAAGTCTTCTTATAAACAACAGAAGTCATGTAGTAGTATTTAAATATTATAGTAGTCAACAGAAGTTATACAGTAGTATTTAAGCATCTTGGTAAGTTTCTTAGTCTTTTTCCATGAAAAGTTATAGATTAGTCAGAATTTGGAGATGAATTTATTGAAATTAGTAGCAGCTTATCTTTTAACACAGAATTTAATATAATGAGAAATAAAATGCTAAATTCTTAATTTAAGCACAGAGTATGAAGACAAGGTAAAGTTAATATTTAATGTTTACTATTAACAATGAAATTGAGGAGTCTGAGTTAGAAACTCAGATTTGAGAATTTTTACTCCCTAAATTGGAAATATTATGGGAGAACCATAGAATGCAGAATAGAGAAGGATGTATTTCACAGCAGCATTTGTATAGTGCATTTGAGTATCAAGGTTCTCATGTTCCTTAATAACAGTTTGTGATGATTGTTTATGTAGTGGGAATATCTAAAAAAATTCAATATAATATGAACTGCTTTTCAGTTGTCCTTAATCGAGGATCTGCCAGGTAATGCACAATAAACAAGATTTTGCTCCAGCCACATGGGAATTGCAGATTGATGGACTTTTCAGTTCAAAATGGCTAAGCCTTCCTAAAAATTTGGAAATCTGGAGCACAACTCTGAATTTAAGCTCGTGAAAGAGAAAAAATAATGTAATAAACTGGTTGAATGAAAACGTATTCGAATTCTCTGCATTTGGAGGTCTCATTGTATGACATGTCCCTCTACAGATACCAAATATGCTGTGGCATAATTCTCCTATAAACTGAGGACTTTAGTTCATGATGACTCATTAGAACTTGATGAGAGAGCTTATACAAAAGCATCTGCTCTACAGAAATTATTGTTTTTACTATCCCATAATGTCAAGAAGTGAAGGTCAGAACCTTCTGCTTTTGTACAAGAGCAAAAGGGAATACTAATAGATGAGAGAGAGGGAATAGGTGCCCAGTGCTCAAGCCTGGCACTTGTAAAGACCAGATATAACACACATACAGAGCATAGGTGTGAATTTTATTAGGTGTTTGTTAGGGGTTTTTAACTCTTCAGATTTTCCCTCTATCTCTCATGTTTTATTTTTCTGCGTAGATAGCACAGTTCATATATAACCAGCGTAACTAAACAATCTGCCTCACTTCTGCCTTTTTCTTTCCACCAAGAGCAAAATGAAATGGAAGTGTGGTTGGAAGTACACACAGAGATTTGTGCTATAAGTTACTGGAAGATGTTAGTGACTTTTAAGGCATCTTTTCCTTCCTTGCAGCTCCTGTGGGGGTGGGAAGAGGAAAATGGAATTTACCCCTTCATACCCAACTGGCTTGCGAGGAGGTTGGAAATAACCAGTGAATACTGAAAAGGCCCATGGCAAATTAAGTCTTAGCCAATGTGGAAGTACCTCGTGTGGCTTTCTAGTAGTCCTGCTTTAGTGCCTACTAAACACTTGCCAGTCCTTATTCCATCTCTGCTTTGCCACAGTTATTCCACAAAGGAAACTGCATGTGCTGCTGAACTAGAGCTTGGCAGCCAGGCTGTCACTTGCCATGTAATTTCACAGAAGGAGTTCTTTTGATTTCATAGAATATTCTTAGTTGGAAGAGACCCACAAGGATCATCAAGTCCAACTTTTAAGTGAATGGTGCACACAGGGATTGAACCCACAACCTTGGTGTTATTAGCACCATGCACTAATGAACTGCATTTTAGTAGTTCCAATTATTGAGGAACAAAAAGAAGAGGAAGGGGGTGTTCTAGGACACAAGGAAATAAACATGAGGTCATGACATTAAATGCTTAAAAGCTGTTTAGGTTTCTTTCAGTGAAATATATGTATATACATTTACTTCTTTTCCTTTTCATCATTCTCAGAACTGTCAGTCATCTGAAATCTCTGAAGGTTTCCACATGCCTTATTTTCATTGTTGTATTACACATTGTTTAAAGAGATTTTTATCTCTTATCTCATAAATCATGATGAATTAAATTTTGTCCTTGTTGTATCAGTGCATACAATTTGTCCTCAGTCTGACACCTCAGGTCTGACACTAGTTCTAAGACATGTTACTTGAAAAATTAACTCAGACCTGTTTAGTTTGAAATAGTCTGTGATAATAAATTAGGACTAATTGTTCAAACTAGGAAGAGTTGTATTGAAAACCATCGTGGGGATATGCTGGAATCTTGGTTTTATTTAACATCCTCGTTAGTTATATGGATGAAGGAGTAAAAATGGCACTAAATATTTCCCAATGATAGTAAATAGCTAGTGTTCTGTGTGCCAACTAGAGACAAAATGTTAATAGAAGAGGGCAAAGAGAGATCATTAATTGTGTAGCCAGAAACTAATAAAATTGAATCAGAACTGAAAAATATAACCTGGTCTGAAGTACAGTGTATTCAGGAAAAATCAAAGGCGAAATGGTCATAGAGAGTTTTAATTAGGCAGTAATCTGCAACATGGTCTGACTCATGAGTACAGTTTGAGCTGGGTATACAAATATATCAGCAGAGGGATTCTTAGTCATAGCATCAATGGAATATAAGTTTGGAATTCAAGCTATCTTGCTTCTACAAAGTTCCTATCAAATTGTCTTATTGCTCTTTATTTTACTGTTTAGATGTATGTGTATGAAAACAATTATGAGGTTAGAGGTATTACTGTATGGGAAAAGGTAAGAGATTAAACTTTGCCTCCATACATGGCCTAAGCAATAATTAATTGCTGGCAAAGAGAAGCTAATAACCAAAGATAGGATGGAACATGTTGCCTGCAGTGTAGGGGTACAATTAAAAGTAACAGGATAAAAATATGGAAAGGAAAGATTAGGCGCATAGTTAGGAAAAAGTGTTTAACAGTGAACTACATTAAGATATCAAAATCTGTCCCAAGGAAGTGACAGAAGCTCTGTCACTTTGTTACATGAAATTAAAACAAATAAAAATGTAACTCATACTGCTGAGAACAAACCTACATTCAGTTAGGAGAAGGCGGTCTGAGATAACCTCCTGGAGCTTTTCCAGTAATATTTGTGTGCATTTCAAATCAGGTGTATGTGAGCTTGTAGTTTATGATAGATTTTCGTACTAAGCTATGGCTAAGCGTGTTGCATTGGCAGCCTGCATGTTGAAATGCATTGCCTGTTTAAATGTAACAGAAAATTATTTGTCCTGTAGCCCAGACCTCAGTCTGAAATTGTCCAGACCTTCCACAATAAATCATTTGCAAAACAGCCACTTTCCCTTCCCACATGCTGGACCATTTTATATCCTGCAAAATGACAAAATAAGATTCCCAGTTCTCAGTGAAAACTGCCAATGTCTTCTGGGCAAGGACATACTCATGTAAATATTTTGTAAGCAAAAATGTTTGAGACCCATAAATTCACAATGCCCGTGATGCTGAATAGAGGTACTTGACAAGCTTTCTGTAAATACAGAATAAGTTCATGTCATAAAAATACATGCTGACTTTTTTTCTCACGCCAGAGACAGTTCTGCTTCAGCCAGTGTGTAGCAGTGCTTGCAGCCTTCCTTGGTAGCTACAGAAGCACGTAAATCTCTTATGGCCCAAAGTCAGACAATGCAGGAAGGCAAATACCTTTCAGGAGCTACAGATCAACAGACTTATCTGTTCCATTTCCTTGGGGCAAATGTAGTTGCCTTAAAATCTTGAAAATTGTGTCTTGAATGCTTGCCACTTTATTTTTTTTCTCTTTTTGATATTTGATTTCAATTTCATGAATTCATCTTTTTATCCTCTCTCACTGGTTTTTAAGCCAAACTTCTGTCAACATTGTTCCCTTAATGTACAAAAATGTACATTTGTTCCGTTTAATTAAGCATTCAGTCTGTTTGCCAAGAGCAAATTACAGTTCCCCAATCTCACCCCTCCAAAATCAAATTTCGCAAAGTGGTGGGCAATTACTTCTCATATCTGACTGTTGTAAGTCAAGTTTTGCTCTTAAGAGATTTTTGTAGTTTTCGATCTTGTAATATGTTACTTAATAGAAAAGCTAAGACCCAATTATTTCTCCTCAGATTGTGGCCTTTGTAGCCTTCAAAGAACAGTCTCCCCCACACCTCCTGTATCATTAGCCACAGAATATCTTTCCAGAGATGATTTTGGCCTTTTCACAAATCAAAGGATTCAGAGTGACAAATTATCCATCTTATACTCGAACGCGTGCCAGATGGGACAACCTGCCAACTGTGCATCGTAGTGCAGATATGATCTGATGTAGAGACATTTCCTCCACTCCTCCTTCCCCATCAAAAATCATATTACAAAAACCCATGCCGTTTAAGAAGATCTGTGAAGATAAATTCATTCTGAAATACAGTGAAACATAAAAGCAGAATATCGTTTTACTGAAGGAAGAATGCTGCACCCAAATGTCAGCTCACTTGAAGTGAGCTAATGTGTACCTGGCGCAGTAGATGAACATAAGAGTCAAAAATGCCTCCTTCCCCCTTGCCATTGCTTGCACACACATCCTTTCCTTTGACTGCTTGATTACAGAACAGACGTCCCTAATTGCAAGATAAGGAGCTTGAATTTAAATTCTGTCACAGTTTAATGGAAGAATCCTGAAGTAGCAGTCATGAACGAGGATGTACTGCTCTTGCGCAGAGAGTAGGCTGTAAGAAATTTATGGTAGAAATTAATCTGTAATACAGAAGGTAAAAGGACAAGGAAACAGGTACTGCTTATGCTGACTTCCAGAGGAACAAATGTTATGTGAGTGCACAGCAGATAACTTGTGTGACATCAGGAGCAGATGCATGTCACATCATCGCATTAAGCTCTTTTATTTTGATTTTTCATCTTTTTGGTTTGGGGAAAGATCTAGTATTTTTAACTCTGTACTGCAATGCAAAATCTTTTTTTTTAAAGCCATGTTTAGAAAGGGAGGACTCAAGATCTTATATGTTCCTGTGTGTTCATCACTTAGTGGCAACAGTCCAAATTTACAGTTGTACAAGCCTTTCTTATGAGCTCTAATGCTCACCAAGCCTTGATTGGTGAATGCAAAAGTTCTTCCAGAAGCAGAGAATGAATAGATGATTATGAGGCTTTAATAAAATCTTGTTTGTTTGTTTGTTTGTTTGTTTGTTTTAGTACCTAGTTCATTCTATAGTTCCAATGATTGCTCTGGCCTGATTGTGTGCTTCTGAGGAATTGCTGTTGGATTAAATGGAAGTTGCTAGTGGGGGTCAATACAGAAATCAGTTCATTGTAATGCAACTGCAACGTACATTTTATTCTATAGCGTTGAAAAGTTCCTGTAGGAAAAAAATCCAGATAATTTGACAAAATATTTTTTAAATTCTGATTTGTCTTCTCATTGCCTTTTGCTTTCCATGTGAACACTGTTCTCAGTAGCTGTAAGTTGGAGGATCATGTTTCAGTGCTTTAAACATGCTGCTTGCTGAAAGTGAACAGGACTCTCAGAAATTCAGCTGGCAGATGCTTGTTGCAGTCTCTCATAGGAGAAATGCTAAGGATTTTGTGATTGAGTCACTAAGCAAAAAAAAAAAAAAATCATGTACACTGGATGATTGTGAAAACAGCTTACCTCAAAGTCGCTTTGAAAAGTGAAAGCCTAACATTTGTCACCTTTAACATCCTTTATCTTCTTAAATATTATCAGTAAGTTTTAATAGCTTAAGGACTGTGCTTAAAGCATGGGTTTTCTGCTCTTCTCTCTCATACACAAATATTTCTCCATTTAGTATCTTTCTGTGTCCGATAGAGCATTGACATGAATTTATTTGTCACTAACCCATTAGGAGTACACAGGAGTAGTAACCCTGCTTTTTAAGGATGCAGAGATCTGACTAGAAGGCACATCAGCCTTCCTTTCTCATGCAAGGCCAAGGATTCCTATTGTCAGATGCAGTGGGCATGAAAGCAGCAATTTTACAGCACAAAAACTCCAATAACATTTACTGCGGTTGGCTGAGATTGCAGTGCACA
The DNA here is from genome assembly GCA_013397315.1 of Donacobius atricapilla. Classification (NCBI taxonomy): domain Eukaryota; kingdom Metazoa; phylum Chordata; class Aves; order Passeriformes; family Mimidae; genus Donacobius; species Donacobius atricapilla. The sequence continues at coordinate 195,437 of WBMY01007413.1, read as the reverse complement.
CAGGCACTGCTCAGTCTTGGTTGCTTAAGCACCAGCTTCCCTTGGCTTTTTGCCAGCCTGCACGCTCCAAAGAGACAAGTCCTTTAAGGCGAAAGAGTTTTCCTTGTAACTTGCTTTGGGGTAAACAGACCATTCAGGCATAGATTATTGCATTACATACTTGACTATGCATACTGGAGTGCAGCAAAGTAATTGGTAGAATTATTTTAATCGTTAGAATTCATAGGTACGAGATACGTTCTCTGAGCCAGGAAGGTGGGGGGGGGGGAGAAGAAAAAAAGTAAGGGTGTTTTTGTCTGCTAAGTTGGGATATTTTTAGTCTTATTACAAAAGACTAAAAATATTCTCTCCATGGGAATTCTGTATGTTTACACTAGTAGCCCTGCTACAGTTACAGAAAAGAGAATTAATTTGCTCTTTATTGCTATTCTTCTCTTGAAGATAAATCCCATAACAGTTAGCAAGATGCAATGTCAAAGAACAGTTCTGTTTATGTAACAGGATACTTTGTTGTCATTAAAAAACTAAACCAAACAAAGTCCTCAATTTGGAAACACTGTAATCACAGGATACTTGCAAATTAAAAGGAAGTCAGTTACTGTAATTTTTACCATCAGTCCAACTCGTCTTGGTGTTGACAGGTACTCTGTTTTGCAGTAATCAGCAGTAAACTTATCCCATTATTGCCATAACCTGGAGACTCCACATGAAAAGGTCTCTTAAATATTACTTTGTATGCATATCTTGAAGCTTCAATTTAACACTGCAGTAGCTATTCAAACAACATACAATAGAATTTATTTGTAATAAAGCATGTTATATCTGAATATATAGGAGGCTGACTTACCTATCACTGAGTACAAAATGTCTGCTGCTGCTGGTTGAGTCTTTTAGTTAATTCAGAAATGTTCGAGGAAGAGTAAAGCTTTCCCTTGATTTTGTTGCTAGTAGTTGGTGTGAGGGGCTTGTTTTTCTGTTCATTCTTAAATGCAAGGACCACAAGGGTTTTTTTGTTGAATGCTCCCTTCTTTCCCCTCAGTGACATCCTACATTGTGTTCAGGAAAGCTTTAAAATACTGTCTGTGGTGTTTCTTGAGTCTCTAGGTTACTTTCTGGTAGTTTGTCCTCTGCTGAGTGGTGAAAAGGCGAGGATAGGGGTGACCTTGCACACCCATCTCTGTGTACACCAGCTTCAAAATTGCTTCAGAAAACAAGTGAAGCACTTCTAATGAATTGTGCTTTTGATTCTTTGAATCTGCACAGCGTCTCCATCAGGTTTTTACAGCTGGACTCTTCCTGTAATTGCTACTGGGGTGAGATGCACAACATGAGGTTTTGGAGCTAGGTACTTACATTGTTTTACTGGCCAGAAATATATAACATAGAGGGAGCAACAGACTTTATGAAATTCACACTTGTATATCTTCATGTTCTTCACCCCTTTCTGACGTGCTGCTGATTTGCCAGCAGGCACTCTAGATGGGAATTAAAGAAATGGAAAAGCTGAAAGATACAGTTTCTTAAAGCAGCAGTATACTAGTAAAGAAGTTGTTTGTTATGAATGTCTGATACATGTCCAAAGATCTGTTTATGTTTATTGATACGGTAAAATTAGAAAGAAGCACTTCACCATTTCTTGTTAACATCAGAATATATAGTAATGCTCAGAAAAAAGTATCCACCAATAGAAACAATAATTGATACCTCATAATTTTCAATTTCCACGTACTTTAGATCTCAATGTACCTTCAGGTATGCAGCATTTTTGGCATATTTACCTGGCTAATTCAAAAATAATAGATCTTTTTCAAGTCTTTTTTGTGCATTTTTCAAGTGATACAGTATAAAGTTTTTCCTTATACCTTTTAATGTATGGTTCTCAAAATTTCAAAATTCACTGCAATATTTTTCTTCAGATGTCCTTCCTGATCTATTTCCTCAAGGCCTTTAATCAGTGGTGTGTAATGTGAAATATTTTTCTGTTTGTTTATCATTTTGTATGAATAACTCAAAATAATTGGTATCAGAGTGCACCACAGCATCATGTATGGATCTCTTCCTCGCTCAAGTTGAATTATTTCTTATTTTAATCTAATGTCCCGTTTGAAAGTCTTTGATGTCTCTCCTAATTGCAGTGAATTCTGGCTACTGTTGTGTACCTAAGCCAGTAAACAGGAGGGCAGAGATGGAGGATGGGTTCGATATTTTTAAAACTCATTTCTAGCTTCCAGAAAGCCCTCTAGAATAAACTGCTTCGCAAGCCCTCTTGACTGGAGGCCCTGAGGGACATTCCTAGGCAGGGTGGAGGAATCAGCCAGTGTACTTGCATTGTTTTGAGCCTGAAAGGGAAATTCTTTCTTGCCCTATTACAGAGATTTATACTGTTAGCTAGACATTCAAAATGGCTGGTTTTGTAGAGAAAGACCTGCAGAATAACAATCAAGTAAAGCAGTACAGCCTGCCCAGATTCATCTAGTTGCTTTATCATTAGTAATACTCAGATCAACATTTCTCTTAAATAAATTTATCTGGAAGTTCTTTTGAAACACTCTTGAGCTTTGGGTGCAACTTTGCTTCATTATCATATAATGATTTTCTATGATCATGGCCACAACAGACCAGATTTTTTTCCCCTTTTGTGTATATGAAGTTCCTTGAGAGAGAATTAAAATTCAAACTAGTAAAGAATGAAATGCTTATACTCAAGCATTTAAACCACATATCTCGAAAAGTAAGTACCCTGTAGTACCAGTTCTGTGCTGGGGAAGCTGGGGAAGCTTCCGTATCCTTCATGCATGCTTTAGCAATGTTGATGTTCTTGTATGGTGTGTTGCCCCAGATTTAATCTGTTCTGTCATATCTTAGGAACAGATAGTGGCTATAAATTTTGCGCCTGGAATTTTAAACTACCATGTATTTTTGAGTGATAGATAAGATACTGCTTCTACAAAAAGTTCAAGAAATTTGGAGGCAGAAAGAAAATCAAGAGAATGATTAAAAGATTGTTAGAGGGGGGTTGTGTGTGGTTAGTAGTATATAATTTTTCTGACACTAATCCTGAAATAATCAAATATGAATACTAAATAGTCTATAAACAATGCACTAACCTTTCATCTTAGTGATTATGATTAGTGACTCTCAACTTGCACAAGTGCAAATAATGTCTTATATCCTGGCAGAATTAGGTTGTAGTTAATATATGCATATGTTTTCCTTTCCTGTTACTGCACTCCTGTGATTACAACAGAACTGAAAATGTATTTAAAGAAATGTGAAAACCATATTCCTGTGGTTACTAAGATTTGAACAATTCTTTGGCATTTTCAGACGGCCTTTGGGAAAACCTCTTAAGAGGTATGAAGTGCAGGAACCTCTAGATGCAGTGCTCTTTTGCTGCTTCATCAGTGCTACTCTACTGCTGTTTGGTTCTTTTTGGAGATATTGAGTAGCAAGGAAAAAAGTAGTTGCGATGCTGTATTTCCACCACTGAAAAACATGCTCTCTGCTGATGTAAGCACCAGGCAGCTCCTTTGCCATGATTTCTGCCTCCAAGCGCAAAGCTCTATTGCTTTGAGGGCTAGCAGTGCTGAGATGGTGTGCCGTTTCCATTGTACTGTCTGAATCTCGGAAGGGAAGGGCGTTGCCCCTTGACATGGCTGTCTGTTAATTGTGACCATGAGATATGAGCAAAGCCAAGTGGGGATGCAGCAAAGCTCTAATCTGAATCCGCTGAACACACTAGAAAACTAGATCCCTTTATCATGGTGCATTTGTTGCTTGCCATGGTAGGAATAAAGATTTCCATTGGTGCTGTGGAATATTAGTGGAAAACTAAATGTATGAATAATGGAGACTGCTCATCTGCACCCCGTATCAATTTCTGATTTGTTCAAATCTTACTGAGGAGCAGACATGACTCCCCCATTCCTCCAGAAGCGTATGCAACTGATTAGGGGCCATTTTTTTTCTAATACCATGCATCATGCTGGGGAAATAAAAGCAAGGAGGTGTTCTTTTCAGGCCCTTTCAGACCCAAATTGCTTGTAGCCACCTTGAGGCAAAGCCGGAAAGAAATTAGTGTAGATGAGAAAGTAGAGATTGTCCTGGACTCCTCTGCCCTTAATTTTATCTTTCATGACTCATCTGTTTAATGATCCTTAAGCAGTCAAAAGTGCTCAGGAATGCCATATAGTCAAATCTACAATAAAACAGATGCAAACCAGCACGAGCTTTCTACTCTCTGATGAGATCTGTATGCATGGATGTGATTTTTTTTTTTTTTTTCCTTTTCATCCTTTGGAGAGGTTGGGTATTGGGTTTTTCCTCTTGTTCTATCTTAGTTTTAATCCTTCTTATCCTTTAAGTGTGCTCTTTTAATTTCCTCCTTTCCCTTTTTTTACCCTTATTCTTTGAAAGCATCTTTTTCTTATTGATTAAGTCATTTAACCTTTATCAGACCATACCATGCCACTCCATCCTAGTTACTACTTTCTCTTTTATTCTTTTTTCTCTTTTTTTAAAGAACTCTTTTCATATGATTCTCTCCTTGTTCAGGCTTCCTACGTCCCCTTCCTCATTGCCTTTGTTGTTCTCTCCATGGGACAGGTATATCTTATGAAAAGGTGCTTTGTTCGGAATGTATCTGCCTTGGGGCAGCTAGTTAATGAAAAAATCAGCTTCCACCCCATGCTCCTATCCCTCTGAAGCCCGACGCAATAAATGCCAATTACAGTTCTACATAATTAAAGTAACCATGTCATATTTCTTTTTTAATATTAGTGTCTTCACATTAAAGGAATGGAGTGGTATGTAACATGCATGTTTTTTGAGACAAAAAAAAAATAAAAATTTTGCTTCTAATCCATATTACAGCTTGTAATGTAGAATTTTCTTTAACCCTTCTTTTCTGTTCTGAGAATAGTCCGGACATCTGTAGAAGGGTCAGCAAAAACATAAACATGAATACTTAAAAGTGTAGTTCCTTTATAATTGGAGATGAAAACTAACATCATCCCTGCTTCTGATCCTTCTTAACCCTCTTGTGGCAGGAAGGCTATTAGAAGAGATGAAAACTGATCAAAAAAAACCATGCAGTCTTTTCTCTTGATGGCTGCTTTGGCTGTTGGGGGAATTTGCAGCTGCAGAGAGGCCAGAGGATACAGAAAAGTATCAGTCTCGTAGTTTTAACAGAGCAGGGTAATCTTAACCTTTTGGGTGCTAGGTTACTCATCTGCCCCAGGGAACTGAAATGTTTCTGGATACCTTAATAGCCTTACCAGAGGATTAAAAGCAGAAATCATTGAGATGTTGGTACTGGTAATGGCACCAATTTCCCCAAATGTGATCATTTTTGCTACAGAGACTAGTTGGTTTCAGACTTCTTGGTGAGTTGCTCCCACTTGACCTGAAATATTAGAGTCTTTAATGTGTGAGTTTGATATGAAATGGCTCTTTACACCCATTCTGTGAAACTTAACATCTGGATTTGTGCTTTTCTCCAACCATTTTCTCCATCTTTATTTCCACTTTATACAGTTTTTAATGCCTGCTGTTAATGCACAATATTGTGTAAATGGCTAGATTTTAATAGCTGAAGCTAACTATTGGTGCAGAAACAAATCTGTTCTAGAAATAAGGCTTGTATTCCCCCCAAATGTTGTTAATATTATTAGATTATATTTTAAAATTCATATATTTAAGAGACAGATGTCAAGTTTGGAATTTCAAATTTCTATGAAGAAATTAATGCTATAAATGAACTACAGAAAGCCATATTAGGAACTGTATTTTCTGTAGTGTTTCATGCTCACTTCAGCCCATTAGAGAAAGTATTTTTGTTCAAGAGGTGAAAGGCAGTCAGCAAGCAGGACTTCAGCAGAAGTGCTGTAAGAATGCTTTTTGCATAAGTGGAAGGACATAATATTAGAGTGGCATCAGGATATGATTGCAGTGACAGTGACATGGTTGTGTCTGCATATGAGATGAATGATTAACTGTTGGACAAAGGACAAAAGAGTTTAAAAGTGCTGGAAAAAATACACAGCATTTTACCTACAGTATGGAAGCTTTTACAAAAAAAAAAAATAGCCTGTGTGGACATACGTCACTGACTTAGTGACTCGCACGTCACACACCGATGAGATCATACCCAAGGGTGTTTTCTGCCCCTGAAGGAGTGCGTGTCTGCAGAGAGTTGCATTTAGTCCAGGAATTAATTCCAAAGTTTCCTCCCAGCACCCCAGCTGGTTGTCCAGCAGCGTCTGAGGGCACTGAGGTGCCTTCTCACCTGCTCCAGGGGCACAGTGCCCTCAGCCATGCACCCTCCAGACGTGAGCGTGGCCACCCTGCAGGGCAGCCCTCAGCGGTGCTGGTGCTTCTCCGAGGGCTCCAGTGATCACGGGCAGCTAGCTGCTGTTGGAATGCCCAGTGGATGAACGTCCAGGGCATAGATAAGCAGTCCCAGGATCTCTCCCAATGCTCTAGTGGTGTACTTGGGACCAGTCTACTTTAAAGGAAAGAAAATATGGGCAGTGAAGTTCTGAGGCACCCTAGAGTGTTGTCAATGGGGGAAAAAAAAGCCAAACAAGGAAAAAAAATGCAGAATTGCTCTTTGAAGAAAATTCTACAAACAAGATAGCTGCTGCTTTTATGTACTAGGACAGTTGGTCCTCTCGAGTGCCTTTGTCCTTCCTTCTCTTGTCAGTCTTTTTCTCAATTTTGTTTTAAACATCTTTCACCATTCTTTTTTCAGTATTATATCATTCTCTTGTATGCTAGTAGAAACATCTTCAACATGTCTGAGTGCTTGTATCTGCCAGTGTGTTTTGTTTTTTCCTATCTCAGATGTTTGCATTTTTAAGGGATTTCATTGCATAGGGGCTATATATATATATATGTATATATTTTTTTTTTAAAGTAAGGGGAGGAATATTTAAATTGCTTTTCTTAAGGCACAAGAAAGTAACTTAGAATTTTTTTTCATCTCCTGTCATATTTTAGAAACTTAAGAGAATTTTATTTGTGATTATATTATCAGTTTATCAGTCCAGTAATTTCTCTATCATATTTCTCAACCATATGTTCATACATTTAGTATGTCATTATTGCGTGGATGGTGCAATAAAATTCTGTGCAACAGAACAATATGAATTACCCAGAATATATTACGATTTACAATGAGTCACATAAAGAACTGTGGGGAAAAAAATAAGTAGTATTTTTCTCATTATTATAACCCTTCAACCCTGTATGGCCTTTTAATGTTTTTTAATTATAGATAATTTCTTCTGTAGTTTTCTTACTTAGTATATAAAAAGCAGACACACTGACTCTACAGAAATAAACACCTTGTAAAGGAAAGATCTTAAAAGAGTGTAATTTCTGTTCGTTTATACAACATTTTGAACTGATTAATGAGACCAATATAATTTTGTATCTCTGAACTAATAGCTTGATTTATTTTTTCCAAGTTGTTCATATTTTATTGGCTGTTTATTTTCTATTACATTGCTTTTCAGATTTATGGAGAGTACTTGTAATTATCATATCCTTCATTTGATGCAATGAATATATTTTACTGGACAGCTTTATACATTCAGTGTTACATGTTTTGTTTTGCAGCTTAAGACCGATTTCCTAGTTGCTCTTCTGTATGTAGTTGTTTTGAGGTCTTTTTCTAAGCTGCTGTGATTTTTGCATAGACATGTTAGGCATGTGCAATGTGGGACTAAGTCTATGATTTCACAAGTTAAAAGTCTCAAGCAAGCTCTCATTGGCTACTCTTGTAGTTTTGAAGATTGCAACTTGCCATTGCACCATACACTTGCAGTTGAATTTTAAATAATAATTTCTAGGTCAAATCCCAATAGCTGTTAGTACAGAAGCAAAATGTTTGTGGAAACTTTTCCAAACTGTTAATTGAAATTTCTGTAGTACATCTGTACTGCTAAGAGGAAGAGCAGGAAACAAATACTTTTTTGCCTGGGGCTTTTGTGATCATATACCATAGAGATAGGAGCTGTATACGAATTTAACTTTGTCTTTTATAGACAGCACTTTGTGTTTTGTCTGAACCCAGTGATTTTAAAACATCATCATAGGAGTCATTTTTCTCTTGGAAGTAATAAACATGCCACATCCTTAAAAGACAAAGTGTGAGACATAGCTGTAATTGCTCAGTTTTGGTGCCAAGAATAAGTGGTTTGAAGAGAGCTTAGCACCCTTATCCCTAGGGAGATGTAAATTATCACAGGCAACACCAGACACAGTAACTTCTCATTTGTGCGCTGATAGACAGTAAGGACATGTCACAAGTATAGAAGATATTAATAAAATGATAAAATGTATTTCTGACATGTATTTATATCTTTATTAGCAGTAGGTTTGTATGTATATGCTCAAATACCTAGAGTAAGGTATAAAATATTCATATTCCAAGAGCTGTAACAGTGCTGCAAATATCAAACACAATATGATTTATTCTTCGTTCTGTAAGAGCAGATGTCTTAGAGCTGTGCTCCTCACTGTATTCCTATGTGAATGCAAAAAGAATTGAGGGTGAAGAGGAACCTTATTACTGTAGTAATAGTGAGACTGAACCTAGTACATACCTTTCTTGAATGTTCTTTCTTGATGTTTACTTTTCAAGTAAGATTTTATTTGCTCAGTAATGATTCTTGTGCGTGAGTTTCCCTGTTTCCACCAAAAAAGGTCAGTAAATACAATAGATAGAAGAATGATGGAAATGGTTATGCTCAGGCCTTAATTAAATGGCCTACTTGATAGACACTGAGCATACTTTAAATGGGGACAAGCCCATCTACATAGAAACTAGTCTGCTGTTCTCTCTTGTTCTGTGTGCACAAACTGAAAAACTCAAAGTGCATCTCCATTTAGTGAAAGTTGTTTCTGATGTTTGACGCACAAACCTACTAGGGTTGACTTTTATGGCTTGTAAACCAGTAACCAGAATTACTCTGTTTTTATCAGTAGGAAAAAACTGTTATAAAGCTATTGGTATTAGCAAAAACCTCCACCATTAAACAAACTACTGTGCACTAACTGTAGGGGGAGTAAATCTGGCATCTTTGCCTATGTTCAGCAAAGATCTCTACCAAGTACAATGCAATTAGGGGTATCTGGAGAGTTTATCATGTCAGAGGAGTTTGCACGTCCTTTTGTACATAAACCTGATGAGTAGACCAGCTGGGACTATGAAAACTGACATGAGATTAGCTTTACATGTAACTGTTACAGAAAACAACACTGGCATGAGCAGCAGTGCATCAGCCATCAAATTTCTTTCTTGGGATTTCCTAAAGAAAAGGTAGCATAATCTCTCACTTCAGTATATGAGTCATTTATTTTGATGGCCCAAACGTTTTTCATCTGTATTATTCTCACAGTGTGACAAATATTCAGTAGTGCCCCCATGGCCTACATTTGGGTTAGGATAAACAGGCATAAAGCAGGAGTCATGCCTCTGGCAGATGTGATGTTTTTCTGCAATTTAATGTTTTGGAGACATGATAAATAATAATCAAATGGCATTTACTTAAAGAAGCCACAAAGCTCCTACTGGAAAGAAACTATGAACAAGATTTATGTCAGGTCTCTGAGCTTGAATGAGGCATGGGCCCAGGGGCATTGCAAATGCCTTCATTTTATATACTTTCCTACTAGTCTGACTCACCCCCCAGGTTATTGTCAGAGCTAGTCAAAACCAGGACATATTCATCCATGTGGTTGTCTGCTGGCCAAGGGTAGAGGTTCTGCATGCCAGCAATCTCAGCCATCTGGGTTCTAGAAAAAGTATACCCATTGTGATTCATAGAATAAGAGTGTAAGTTTCTTGTACCTAGACTTCCTCCATATTGAGGATCGTAGTTGCATGTCATGGTTTAACACCAGCCAGCAACTAAACATCACACTAGTTTATTTCCCTATCCCACCAGGATGAGGAAAAGAGAATTTGTAAGAGGAAATGGAGAAAATATGTGGGTTGAGACAAGCACATAGTTGACATAAAATATAATAAGGAAAAATAACAATAATAGTGAGGAAAATAACAAAGATAAAGATAAGTAAAGCCCATGAAAGACAAGTAATGAAAATGAATTTTGCTCATCACCAGTCAACAGCTGCCTGTTCCTGAACAGTGGCTTCCCAGCCAAACTTGCCTCTAGTTTATATGCTGATCATGACACTTGTTTTATGGAATATCCCTTTGACCAGTTTGGGTCAACTATCCTGGCTGTACCCGCTCTCAGCTTCTTGTGCACCCCCAGCCTCCTCACTGCTGGGGTTTAGAGGAGTAGAAAAGGCCTTGCCTCTGTAAGCACTGCTCAGTAATAAAGATCACTGATTTATCAACACTGTTTCCATCACAAATCCAAAGCATAGTCCCATACCAGCTACTGTGAAGAAAACTATCTTTTAGCCTGGCCAAAACCAACAGGCTTGCAACTTCTTATTCCATTTAAGTCATGTTCAGATCTCAAAAATTTCAATACAACCTCATTAAGCATGATCCCCATTAATCATCATATAATCATAAAACCATAGAATGCTAAGGGGTTGTAATGGACCTTAAAGGTCATCTAGTCCCAATTCTCCCTGCCTTGGGTGGGGACACCTCCCACTAGACCAGGTTGCTCAAGGCCTTATCCAACTTGGCTTTGAACATTGCCAGGGTTGGGGCATTCACAACCTCCTACAGCAACCTGTTTTGGTGTCTCACCCTCAAAATAAAGAAAATGTCTTCCTATAATCTAACCTAAATTTCCCCTCTTTTAATTTGTACCCATTACTCCTACTCTTGCCACTTAGTTCCTGATGAAGAGGCCTTCTCTGGCTTCCCTTTAGGCCTCATTCAGATACTGGGAGGCTGCTATGAGGGGTGCCTTGGGAAGGCTGACCTGGAACAGAGATTGGACAGAACTAGAGAATAAAGTAGATGTTTATTGAAAGGCCTTTAAAGGTACACCTTGGGCAGGACAAGAGCCTTTCCAGGGCTACAGCCAGGATGGACTTAGAATGGTCACAAAATGGCTGACTGGTCATGAGGTCTTATGCTTTTATAAGTTTTGGTCCATTTGCATATTGGGGTTTAATTGTCCAACTCCAGCTTCAGATTATGAAGTCCCATCCTTCTTGTTCCTCCCTTCAGTCTTACCGTTGTATGTGCTTTGGGGCCCAGAACTTGTACCTGTTGTCCTTGGTCTTCAGCAGGAAAAGGATTTGTTTTGTCTACCTACTCTGTGAAGGGAGCTTACTAACACTTAATATGAGGCTCAGAACTAAACCCCTAGGCAGCACAGAGTCTGAAGAACATGAAAGCTAAAACTTAAGGCATCATGAGGTCTCCACACAACCTTCTCTTCTCCAGGCTGAACTGCCCCAGCTTTCTCATGCTGTCTTCAGTGCTCCAGTCCTCTTATCAACCTCATGGCCCTCCTCTGGACTTGCTCCAACAGTTCCACATCCTTCTTGTGTTGGGGACACCATAACTGTATGCAGCACTCCAAGTGGGATCTTACCAGAACAGAGCAGAGGGAGAGAATCACCTCCTGTGACCTGCTGGCCACGCTACAGGGTTTGCTTGGCTTTCTGGGCTGGAAGTGCACATTGCCAGGTCTTGTTGAGTTTTTCATCAACTAATACCCCGAAGTCTTTCTCAACAGGGCTCCTCTCACCCAACCTGTTAGGTGTGCCTAAGGTTGCCATAGCCCAGGTGTAGGACCTTTGATACAATATAGAGATACCATTGCTTCAGTCTATGGATCACCCCTGTGAAGTATCTGAAAAAAGTCCATAAATATCCACAAATCTCCACTGAGTTCATTCAAGTTCATGACTTTGCGCCCCTCTGTTCTAGTGATCACTCAGGACAGGAGAGGGGATATGGTGCATGGAGGTGTTGGGCACCAAAGGCAACTCAGGTCTGGTCGCTGCTGCATTCCAACTGATTCTCTTAAGGCTTCTCCTCCATTGGTTTAGTTAGCTAACATTATAGTAATTCCTATAAAATGCAACTCAGATCATGGGTTACAACAGTTCAAAGGTATATACATTTCACACTTTACCCCTGGACCTTTTGGGCCAGTTTACAGGGTTTAACGTTCTAGTGAACTCCTCCTCTTGCTTCTAGTCTGGGTAGCAACAAGGGATTCCAGATATAGCAATTCCCATAACATGCAACATAAATCATCATTCCATTTTCCCAGAGTCTGGTGCACGATGGGGTTGTAATATACTCCCTCAATGCCCTGTGTCTATGAGATTGTTTTGGAAATGAGTCCTGTTTTCTGATTCAATTCTTTCAGGGGTGTACTCTGTGTGACCATAAAACCTGCTTTTCAAGGCCCAGGATATTATTCCAACCAGTGGCATGGGTCACACAGTATTTCCAGCCACCCAGTGTCACTTCCACCATTATAAGCACATGGTGAAACAGGTTTGTGGTAGGGTGATATAATCAGCCAAGATTTCCCATATTATTTCAGCCTTCGCCCTCTAAACCAAAAAGGCTTTAGCTGCTTTACTAGTTTGATTATGGGGTTGACGTTCTCAGATAACCTGTGCAATGGCATCAATATTTAAGTTCAACCCCTCAGCCACTAGCCCATCTATCTGTTGCATGCCTTCCTAAATATCCTGATGTGTCATTAGCCCATCAAGCTATAAAAATAGCCCGCCCATATGTTCCCAGTCCGGCTCCATCTGATCCACTTCAATTCTAGCAGCTTGGTCACCTGTTCATTCTTTCAGTATTCTTCAGTGCCCCAACTCTTAGATATGTGAGCATCTTGTGAGGTACTTTTACAATCACGTCCTCTACCTGAGCAACAATATCGTGCCATAATTCAACAGCCCAGAGGGGTGTATAACATTTCCTGTTTCCATTGCTGTAGCCGCCACCACAGAGAGCTTGCCATCATCCATGTACCAGTACAGAGATAAAGTACTGGCCTCTTTTCTTGTTCATCAATATCTAAAGCCAGCTTCACTTAAGTCACTTCTGCAAACTGACTTGATTCCCTCTGTCCTTCAGCACTTTTTGTATCTTGTTGTGTAGGACTCCACACAGTCAAAATCAGTATACAGTAAGAATTTTGAAGATAAATTATTCTTTGTTTTTTTCAGAAGTACTGTACAGCTAGAAAAGGTTCTGAATATAAACCACTGAACATGAAAACTGCTGAGATTTTCCATTTGTCTCTAAAGAATAGCATATAATACATGTAATGTGCCATGAAGAAGTCTATACTTAACAAAATTCAATAGATCTTAACCCAAATTTTTCTGAGAGCTATAAAATATTTCGGAATCCATGCTTGAAGTTTGTGATGTTATGGAAGAATATTGCTGTGCAAGTATCTTATTTTGTAAGTGTTGTAGCAACTCAAAAATAGCTCTTAGTTTCTGTTCAGTATTTCAGTGCTATTCAGAGATTTGAAAAGTCTTGAGGAGCCTATCTACAAAGTCAGGTTTTTACTTCTAAACATTTAAAAAAATTAAAAGAGCAATTTGATTCAATGATTGTTATTAAATGATAGCAACTAAAAGAGGAAAACTTGGAACTGAAACATACCTATTTAAAAATAAACATTCATACATACTGGACTCTACTCTGCTTTCATTGCCAGTTTAGGTTACACAATTAATCAGTGCTTCTGTTATCTTGATAATCTGTCTGCTTGCTGTTGTAAATAACTTACACTTGCTGGTGAAGTTGCTGACAGCTATTTAGGCTTTCAGCTTTCAAAAATGCTTCTAATTGTACATGTTTGCAGCTTCTAAAAGGTTTTACTTATGAGATAATTTTTGTAGCTAATGTACCTCAAAGTCTTCCTGTTTGTTTGTATTTATTTTGACTTGTATTTCTGAAGTGTGAATCTCTCTAATAGATTCAATTCACCTGAGATTATAAAGTGATCCAGTAGCTTTTCATGAAAAAATGTCACCTTGTTTGTGAGATTGATGGTTTGTCTTTGTGGAAGACAGGACATTCTCCTGTAATGCCGCATGTAACCTGTGAAAACTTGCGCCTTGGGTAAGGACACACACATGAAATTTTCACACTTACACCTGCGTGGAGCCAGGAAGTTGGGCTGCAGGGAATTGTAGGGAGCAGGTGGGATGGGTTACGTGTGCTTCCCTACCCACGGGTGGTGGAAACTTGACCTATATCAGAAAAAAATCTAGTATTCTGAGTATCCTCTCCCATTACCCAATCTGGCAGCAGTCACCCCTCAACAGAACACAAAGCCCACCTTTCCTCTACCTCTCTGCAAACACGTTTGTCTGTGCATTTCTCATCATAAATTTGGTCTGAGAGCAGAGGACATTTGCACATAGAACATCTACCATTTCAAGAGCAGCAAAGAGCTGTTGGGCACATAATTGATTTCAGCAGCAAGGCTGCTGGACGTACAAAGGCTCTTGCTTGCTTGTGATCACGCCACTGGCTATGCCAGGAATAAAAAAAGAGATTTCCTGACATGCTCTGCTGAGATCTTACCATGAAACAATTCTTCCTCCTGAAATGTTTGGTTTTAGCCCCCGGTGGTAGTTATAAAAGCATGTTGAATACCAGACTTCTCAGCTTGAGACCATCTGTTTCCCTTGCAATCATGTACCACCCCCACACATGGGTTCCTTGTCCCCTGGTGTTGCGGTTTCAGCAGAAGACAAAAAGAAAGATATTTTCCTATATGATAGTTTAGGCAGAAGATAGATCTGGGAAACATGTTCAGGTGGAGAGGGTGTGATTATGCTAGAAATAGAGGAATTTTTCCCCACAAATGGAAGGCAGCAGGCTTTCAGGGAGTCCAGTCATTCAGATCTCTGCTGGCTCTGTGCCTGTGTAAAATCTTGTCCCCCTTGACTGGAGCATAGCTTGCTTCATAAATCAGCAGTGTTACATGGTGAGCAAGCTGTCTTCGCAAGTGCTCTCCCAGCATACCTAGAGATGCTTTTGCCAAATTTGTTATTGGTGAAATGACAGCTGTTAGGTTTAAAAGGAGTTTACATACTTCCTCTACATTAAGTAATTTGAAACTCAAATTCTGCGTATATAGAAAGTAGGTTACTATTAGGAGGTTTCAGATCAATCTTTTCTTTAAGAACTAAATAGTATGTGGAATCTGTAATTCTACTGGAAGAATGTAAAATTGTCATAAAACTTTTTTTTAGCCTTTGTTTATCCCAGAAGAAGCAACAACATCTCTTTTGCTGCTGCAATTGCTTGGAAGTCAGGAGCATCATGGAATGAATTCAGCTTGCATTTGCTAATAGTATATGGGAGATTTCATCACATTTCACTGCACCCTGGTGGTGGTATTCTTTGTGCTTACTTGTGTGTATTTTCCATTGTTTCAGAAATTTTATTTTCAAAAAAATTACTTTATCTCTGCTCTTCTGGGATCTTTTTGTGTATACTATCTAGTTGGCTATTTAAATCAAAGGGGGTAGTAGTGAGCTGTGATTTCTCTACCTTTTATTGGTTCTGTCAGTGTCAGAGAACTACAGCGGTGTTATTAAAAGGAAGAGCTTGCTATGACATGAATCAGCCATGTTTTTTTAAGGAGCTTGGTTCAGTCAAGAAGCTGTAAAGTTTAGCTGGAAACTGATGTGAAAGATCATCTGCTGGAAACAGCTTTGTAGCAGCAACACAACTAGGACATAATGAAAATACATACAGGAAAGACAAAGCCTACAGTCATTTATGAAAGGATATGTGGAATTTAAGTGTAAGAAAATCTGATTTCCTCATTTTTCTGTGTAAATTCTTCTAAAAATTATGAGCTTTCACCCCTAACTTTTTGTTTAGTATTGAACAAAATTGTTTATTATCATTAATTACAATACAGTCTGTTTAAGCTGTTCAGCATACTGTTATCCTTCACAGCACTTGCAAAATAAATAGTGAACACATACAAATACCTAATTAAATCACTCTCCATGTCCACTTATACCCCTGAATTTATAGATTTGCTTAAAATGCTGCGCTAGATAGGGGAGAGTTTTGTTGATAAGTTACCGAGACAATCAGGTTGAAAGGTAGTTTTTGTTTCAACTCTTAGCAATTCAAAGTTGAGGTTTGATTTGAGGGTTAATGACTCAATCTTCCTACTGAAAAGGGAAGCAGCTGTACTGGAAACCCAGAATTCCTTTTAAGAAAGCTTTTGCAATGGGTTTGTTCTTTTGATTGATATCTAACTAGATTTGATTGTCATTAGATTAGAATAATATCTCACTAAAATCAAGAGTGGTTTTGTTGGGTTTTTTTCATAAGAAGGAAGAGCAAAAATTCTAATTCACATATAGGACTAAAAAGCTTATTTAAAGTCATTAGAGAACAATAGTTCTTTAGTTTGCTCTTGTGGAGGCCTCCCGCTATTATGCATTTCTCTTCCTTGACACAGTTAAGAGAAAAAGTATTTAAAAGCCATTTTGGAAGCTTGGTTCCCTATTCTTTTCCTGTCTTTCATAATCTGCTTATTTCTTATACTTGATAACAGATCAATTAATTGATTTAGAGACAAGAATTTGTCTGGTGATCTACTGCCTTATTTCCCTCTTGCTCTAAGGCCCAAGCTGCAGTCTGTAAGAATTTTTGCTTTAATTCTAGAGACTAGGATTAAATTCCTTTTTTAATGTCAAGCCAGCATAAACAGCTCACTTCTATGTTTTCCATACAACTTTGATTATTCTGATTGTTCTAATGAATTCGTGTATGCTTTCTCATTTTTCTTCAAACTTTTCTCTCATCTCTTCACTTTTATGATGTCTCCTCTGTGTATTATTCATTCAACCTCTTTTCTGTGCAATTCTACCGTTTTTCCCCCATGGTTTTCTTTTCATGTCATTGCCCCTGTTCCATTTTCATTTCCTCCAAAGCACAACACGAATCCTTCTTATCTGAGTTCTTTCAAATCTGATGAAACAAACTCACCTGTTTTTGCTTAGAAGTTTTATATTGTGTATTGCCATTCCTGGCTTATCTTTCACGGATTTTATTAGTATGGCCTTGTGTGTACAGACAAGGGTTGAACATGCAGAAATTGGTAAAGAATTTAATTGCTTATAATTAACTAATTTGAGGGGCCTTTCAAACTGCTTTTGGATTTGTAAATTTGCAAAATGTTCAAGGGATGCCGTTAACTATTGCAAGTCCGTGGTAGAAACTTCAGCTGACCTATTTAATGCAGAATTTTTCCTCTGGCTCTTGAAGTTGAGGAAGACTAGGGGTTTGCTGCCTCTTCTTCATGAATGTCAGCCATATGTCAGTAAAAGTCAGGTTTAGTAGTAAAAGAACCTATAGATGAAATTTTATTTTTTGAGCAGAAGGCAGGGTTTTGGACCACTGGTTATGTCCTCTGTAAGCATTACATAATTATGACTTGTGAGTGTATTTTTTCAGGTTAAGAGTGTTTGGGTTTTCTTAACCTGTACAGTAACTATGCTTCTAAAATAAATAGTTTTGGCAAATTGTTTTTCTTGGAAGTGATAAGAAATAAAATCACAAGAAGACAAAGAAAAACATACACATAGCTCACTCTGGATTAATGATTTTGGATAGGAACCAAAATTATCTAACACTTGAAAATGCTAAGAAATTTATTAAGAGGCCATACATCAGACTTCGCAGTGGGATCTGCATTTAACTCCACTTAAACACACAGTATGAGCTGGGTACATATATTAATACACTGTCTTTGTGACTGAACCATTGTAGAACTTATCCAACTTACAGCTGAAGCATGGTTCTTCTTTTTGACATGTATTTATAAATCACAATTTTCGCAGTCAAAATTGTCTGTTTATACTAAATTGTATTTGGTATAAACACAAGGTGCAGGGTGAGCAAAGTGGGAAATGGCATACTCTGCATCATTTTACCTGTGTTTTACAGGCAGGTTTTAGCTATGTACTGAAAGGGTTTTCAAATTAACTCCAGTCCCCTGTCACCATTTTGGAAAGCTGAATTTTTGTCCCTGTAGAAAGTCTTTTAGCTGGACTTCTCTCTCCATTCTTGTTTCATGTTTTGTTTTCTTTCAATGGAAACCTCAATTCTCTGATTGAGTTAGCCTTCAATGTGTTAATTGAAAAGATATTTCTCTGCTGATTTCTATGAGTTAGCAGCAAAGAAGATTGTCTGAAGCTAACAATAACTGCATAACTTTCTCACTTCTGACTCTAAATAAGAATGAAAGATGATTTAATTTATGAAAATGAATATAAGTCTGCTCTCTTCAGAAAAAACTATGACTAAGACTGTGGTCTTGGTGATCCCCCTCCTCACAGACTGTTTCTTTAGGAGAGTGCTATACCCCACTGGGGGGAGAAAACCCCAAGCCCACAGTCATGAGAAACATCTGCACCCCACTGTGGAGAAGCCAGACCAGGAACACACCACTGAAGGTTGCATTATTATATTTTGAATCTCTGGATAATATAAGCTGAGTATCATTTTTGTGTCTCAAGTGACCAAGCTTTTCTCATTTCTCACAGTGTGATACCAACTTTTTCTAGTTTGATATCCAGGTAAATTGTTGGAAATAAGTCAATGACATTTTACCAGTGGAGGATTTTGTTTGATTTTACTGACCTTGGGTCCTAAAAAGATGATATAAATAATGTATATTACTATCCCTGTTAACTACTATGTGGGTTAGGCTGGGGTGGAAAGAGAAGGCATTTCTATAATATAGCAGCAGGATTGGAAGTACACTATTGCTTCTTGTTCATCCTGTGTGTATAGCTGCCATCATGGGTTTTATATTCTCTCTTTTATTTCATGTGAAGCAAAATCTTAAGCACATTACCCCAGCAGGTTAAATTTCAATTTACTTAGGCAGTGTTTTTGTGGGTTTTTTTTTTTTTTTTTAGCTTTCTTCTTAAATGCCTCTGGGGATACAGAGGCCACTGTTAGGAAGATTTTTCCTGAACTAGTTCCACTATAGCTTTTTTCACTGAAGCTGAAATATTTGTCTCAGGTTCAGCTTTCATAAGGTGATTAGGCTTCCACAGTTCGGTTGAAAACCCGCAAAGTCCAGTTTACTTTATTACTTAAAATGTCTGCCTTATGGATGGCAACAACATCAGTGGTTTTCCTTGATCCAGGTGGTATTTGTTCTCCAAATCTTTCTCTTTCACCCCATATGCTTTGGTAACTACCTTTTGTTAGCTGGGCCCTTATATAGGTACGAGATAAGACGACAGTATTTCTATATGTAGTTAAATTAAACAGATTTTGCTTGCTATACTATTGACTGTGTGTTACATATGTATTGATGGGTTAATGGAGTGGTTGCAGGCTGGAGGTGTTTATGTCGGAATGCTTTGAGAATCAATTCCAACTAATGGAAAAATGCTTTAAAAGTGAGCTGGTTCTGTTCCCACAGTGAACAACAGAGAGTGGAAGCAACATTTAATAAACCTTTCAGAAGTAAATCCTGGGATTTTTGCTTTCACCACCACCTGTGGAAGGAATGCCCACTTTCCTCTCAATGGGCAGAATTTCTTCCTGCAGTGCATTTGCCTTACTCTGTTAGGTAACAAGAGAAAGTCTTTGGACAAAAACATACTTGAAAAACTACATTCTGCTCATGTGTCATCTAAGACCTGAGTTTTACTGACTTTGTAGATTTTTGCTTAAACTGCAGGTTGACCAAAAATAATCAGCCTTAAGATTCCTTCTCAGCTGCCCCTATCAGGTTTCCAGTAAATTGAAGAAATTTGACTGTATGCATCTTGTTTTAGAAATATGGACGCTGCAAATTAAGATCCTTGTTCTACTTGGATTGCAGGGGAATGTTGCATCTTCTGGTCTGCCTGTGTACCATCTTTATTTTAAATGTTAGGGCTCTTACAAGATTTGGCAAACAAAACCATTTCCGTACGAAAATAAAACATTATTACATTTTCTGTTGTTTGGGGATTTTTTTTTTTTTTACTCTAGAGTTCTCATGCAAAGTGGAGGGGCTTACAGTAACATTTTTGCTTTGATAATTAAGATGGTTATATACAGATTTAAATCAAGGATAAGTTTTGTTCTATGGATAAACCTTGCTGAAAAATCCAAGGTTTATTTTCCATTGAGAATTGGCATGATTTTAAATGCAAGGCATATTTGTTGTGAACCATGAACAGTCTTTATGAAACCTGAAGAAGATTTGTGAAAACAGCCTGTAATAAAAATCACACATGCTTCATAAAACACTACTTGATAGATATCACTTGCACCATTAAGAACTAAATGACAAAGGATGTAATTTCAGTTCTGGCATACAATATTAATCGAAAGGCTTTAAAGCATCTTGCTGATGAGAACTATGACAACATGACATTGAAGAATTACAAACTGGAGACATCTATCTTAATCAGATTTTCAAAACAAATGCCCTGAAATAGAAAGTTATGTTATCTATCTTCATAGGGTCACATATCATACAGGGTACAGGTTTTCAGTTTGTTTATTCTAAAA
Source organism: Donacobius atricapilla (assembly GCA_013397315.1). Classification (NCBI taxonomy): domain Eukaryota; kingdom Metazoa; phylum Chordata; class Aves; order Passeriformes; family Mimidae; genus Donacobius; species Donacobius atricapilla. The sequence continues at coordinate 174,946 of WBMY01007413.1, read as the reverse complement.
ATATCAGGGACCAAAAAAAGTGCCTTTCAAGTAAGTTTAAAGCTCAGTTCATATACTTTAGAAAGTTTTTGAGAATAGATTAGTAACTGGTGCTTTCTATTTCTGCAGCACGGTTATAAAACACCAGGGAGAGCTCAATTATAAAATAGCTGAGAATGCACAGGTGTTATCAGTATGAAGGTGTTGAGGGAAAATATTATGCTCAGTGGATGTGAAATAGACAAAGTTACTAGTGTACCTTTAGCTGGAAGTATAACACTGCCATAGATAACACAGCTGAAAGACATTGGTTAAAGTATTTTTTTCTTCAGTTCCTAAAGCTTACAGTTATTTTGCGTGACTTGTTTCTTTTTCTTCTTGTGCATATTTAACTGGTAAAGAACAGTGTCCTTATAGGGTGTGGGAAGTACATGTGCCAGCATGTACTTTGTGGTTTAAACACCAATGTTAGCATTTGTGACCGTGTTAGCATTTAAACACCATGTTAGGGACTACCCTACTGCCCTCCAGGAAGTTCCAGCTACTCTCCTCTCATCATCTGGTCTTAGTCACCACATGTGAACCATGGGATCATTTGAGGTTCTTCACAGACAGATAAGTATTTCTTCCCTTTCAGGACAGAAGTCTTTATTTCTCTTTAAAAAGTAAAGTCATGTTGCAATCCAAAGGAAAAGGTGTAATATAAATTGAAAAATTGAGCTTTTCCTTATTATTTCTCCCAAACTTAAAATCATAAGCAAGGCAACGCAATCTTTCAGAGCTTGTCCTGCATTAAATTCACTGGTAGTTTCTCACTCCCAGGTAGCCTGACAGGTTTCAGACCCTACGGGCATTGTACTGATGAGGAGACAAACATTGGCCCACTTTGATCAAGCTACTTGTTTGACTTTTGCCCATTTTATATTATAATAGTATACACACACACAAGTGCGTATCTAGATCCAAGTGTCATTGTCACTTCTCCTTATGCTTGTCACCATGTATCTAGCACAGGAGCACAGAGTGCTTCAAGAGGAAGTCAGCAGCAGTGGCTGCGGGTTAATTCTGTTTCCCCCTCTATGTCCATTAGTTATAAACCAAGCAGAAAAGGACGGGCAAGCTGACAACAAATGACAGTGAAAGAACTCTCCTCTGGTGGTAGGCAGTGTGTCACTTCAGTCCATGGGTTGAGTGGGTGGTTTGGATCCTTAAAGCATTTGGCAGAAGCCAACTTGGATGTGAAAAGGACTAAGCAAAGACTTGGGATTAAGCACAAAATAAGCACATACAGCAACTTGTCTTAAATTACCCCTATACCTTGTAGTGAATGATCAGAAAGGAAGCTTTGAGCCTTGCACATCCAGGCAGGAAAAACCGAACTGAAGCAGTGGTTCATTCAAAAGACAGAACTGCCTAATAACAAACACTTAAATAGTCAGTTCTTTTCTGAACACATAACTTTCTTTATGTTTTCATTAATTAAATGGGGCTTCTCATGGAAGGTGCTCCCAGACCAGATAGTTCTGGAGTGATTGGTTTAACTTGCCCACAGGATCCCTGAAGCATTGCCCGTAGTGGTGCAGGTAGCCTGTTTTACCCCTCCCTAAGCAGGTACTTAAAGAAAGAGCTCCTTTGGGAGGAATAATTAAGCCGTAATACCCACTCTTTTCAATTTGCAGGGACTTCTGAGGTAAATCTCACTTCTGCTTACTGTGCTTTTGGAGATAGGACCATATGTCAATTAGGTAAAATTTCAAGTCCATTGAAGGGTTTTATTGAGGAAATCAAACCAGTACTTATAGAAATTACTTTTTACTGCCAGCAATCAAGGGCTAGCAGACCAGGGACCAGTGACCTGCAAACAAAAGGTGGTTTTTGTTACCAGTTTTCTAAAACATTCAGTCTACTCCAGATTTTTATTTCTAGTACATATTATGGATATTTCCTTTACCATGGCAGAGACTTTTGTAAAGAGAGAATAGAAAAGGAGCAGCCTGACCAGAAAGAGTTAAGACTCTCATAGACATAGATATTGAATAACATTGTGTTCACATTTGAAATGTTTATATTGTAATGGAATACTTTGCTTTTGTATTTGTCATGGAAACTCTAAGTTCACATTAGTTCTACACTGTTTAAAAGCCTAATCCTTACCAAATGGAAATCATCTCTTTTTCTTAGTTGAGTAGCTAGCTGACAGGTCTCAATGATCTGTCTGTTATAGAAAGACTATCACACAAAATATGAAACAAATCACTTTTTTTCCATGGGTACTTGGTCTGCTTTTCTGCCTCTGAATTAGCCCCTTTCCCCACTTGGCTGTAGATATCTTGAGTGTCTCTCCTTCCCGTGCTGTTCAAATTCTGTAACAATTAAATGATAAAATTAATTAAATGTAGATTACTTTTTGAAAAATGAAAGAGGAAAAGGTTTTGTGACAGGCTACACAGCTACATATAATTTACCTGTGCAATTGAAATGGCTGCTTTGCTTCACTGTGATTCCCTAGCGTAAATAACAATTTAAATACGTTTTGAAAAAATCACGTAAGTGTAGTAAGAAAGCTTTCTACCCAGCTTCTTGTGACTTTTCTGAGTTCTGCATATGGGTTCATGCACATAATTATTTGATGTTGACTTACTCAACAAATGCCACAAAAATGTGGGGTTTGTTTGTTGCATCTGAAGAACTTAGACTGGTTGCTGGGCCAGTTTACATTTGCTTCATGCTTCAGAAATCTCCTCTTTAAGATGAATGGGATTACTCTACAGTCATTAAGGTGTAGACCAAACAGGAATGTTACAATTAAAACATAACATTTTTAGACATAAAAATACCTATGTGTAGCCAAATCTGCTTTTTTTAAGTGTAAAGTAGACATTCCCATTTAGATTAAATCAATTAAGGTAGCATTTAAAATCCAATTTATAGCAAAGCAACTGTACCTCTCTGGGATAGTTTTTAAGTATTTCAACCCAATTGTACTTTATCAGATTTGAATGCTTTGTCTCCTATTCAGTATTCTATTGTGAGGGAGCTGGCCAAGTCCCAGGCCTGCTGACTTTTCAGTAACCAAGGGAAGAGGTATTTCCATCTAAGACTCCCGTTTTCCAACAAAGTAGTTGATAGGGAGGAAAGAGGAGTTAGAAGGTCTTGACACTTGATATTGCAGCACGTGGAAGGCTGTTATTACAGGGAGTAGTGTCCAGTGCTGCAGAGTTTATGAAGCACATATCGTGTCATCCCACTGTCCTTATAAATTTCTTATAGGAAAAGCAAGAAAACTGGAACTATTCTGGCAGTAATGCTGATTTCTCAGGAGAGCTGTGTGAATCACTTAACATACATGCCTCAGTTTCCCTGCATGTGCAGTGAGAATATTTTCAGTGTCATGGGGATGTTGAGAGGTTGTTTTGCCATAAGACCAATAGCTTTGTGTAAAAGCCTCAGTAATACCGAAAGCTGTTCTTTAGCTCTTAACTCCTTTAAAGAGTAGAGTAAAAAAGAGAATCTGGCTCCAGCTTAAGAATGCCATTCAAAACATGACTATTGTGAAGATTCTGTCTTCCTCACAAATCAGTGGTGAAGCATTAGGGTTTTGTTAGAAATTGTTTAGCAATCTGAAGAACTGTGTATTGGGGAAATCTGGCAGGTTGAAGAAAAGATCCAAAAAGCAGTCCTCAGTGATCTCTCATTCAGAATGACAGTGTAAGACTAAGAAAATTTAGAGTATAGATTTTAGCTCTGTTGATTTATGGAAAATCTGACCTTGTTAAATGCAACTCTACCTGTAGCTTTTGCACAATTAGAAAAGAAATAAATCATTCCAGATTTCTCAGGCATTTTTTATTTTGAGGAAGCTGTAGATTCCCTGCCAATTGAAGTCACCCTCAGGCACAAGGAAATGTCACTTGTCAGCATTCTGTGGAGAGAGAAAGGGGGACTGGCAGACAAGTGATCTTTGCCAAATTGCACTTGCTGTGGCCTTGTAACTCCCTTCTAGCCTCTCTTAATTTCATTTATATGTTCCTCTGTATCTTCAGTGTCAGTAATGTTTATATTTTATATAGCAGAAGGGCCATTTGGTTCACAGTAAATTTACAGGGAAATAATCTAAATCCCCAGTGGTGGCCTGCATGGCTGGCCTATAGCCCAATAGTAGCCTGCATAGTGGCCTATGAAATCCAGTTTCATTCTTCCAGCATATTTTCAGGGTAATTATTAAATCTGTGCATTTATTTGTGGAGTATATGAATACCCTTTACAGAACCTTCACTATCCATCTTTCTCACAGGTAGTAGAGTGCGGGGGAAGGTCCGACATCTACCTGAGACAAGCTTGGTACTCACACCCTCCTTTGTGCAACAGAACAGTGATGATTAATCCTCTACTTTGTCTTTAGCAGAGAATGGTGCAAGACCTTTAGTACTCAAAATTGTAGACTGAAAGATTGATTTTCAGCAGAGATTGTAAATGAGAAGAGAAATTAATGAACAAGAGGCATGTCAGGATAAATTTCAACTGGTAGGAGCTGCAGTGGAGGAGGGCTTTGCACTGATCATGGCAAAACTGTCCAAAAAGGCTAGGCAGGTAGGAGAGTCCAAAGGGGGAATAAAAAATAAGTCTAATCCTAAGAACAATCTTAATTAATTTATCTATCTGATTAAAAATAATGTGCATTAGTTCATTCCACCTGCCATTTTCTGTAATTTTTGTAATTAATTTGTGTAATTAATGATTTATATGGATATATTTGCATATATATATGTGTGAATACTTACACAGCCACATGCACATATATGTTTTTAATATTTTTTTATATACACATGCACCTATATATTACAAAATATAAGGCCACAGTTAATTTTGCACCAGCTGATAAATAGCTTATTATCTAAATCAGATAAAATTTAAGTAGAAATGGGGAAAATTCTATGCTCTAGTGTTGTTCAGTTAACTTTCTTTAGCTGGCTTGTTGAAATGTGGCTTAAAGCCCTTGATAGTGATTGTAATCGCATGCAGTGACAGCCTTTGTGTCAGTATTGGTGAAGATAAATCTGATCACTTGTATCCTACCTTGACTGGAATTTTGCATCAATATATTAGGGATTTGGTGTTGAAAATCTCACTGGCACTATAAATGCTGTCACTCTTTTAATGAGAGATGCAGCATTGCTGTTGTTTGTGACAAAAGTCATGTTGACCACACAAGATCACTGGAAAGAAGAATGTGGTTCTCAGAAAGGAAATTATTCCAAAGACTTGTTTTTTTCTGTTTAAGTCTATTTCTTAACATTTTCATGTTGTCGAATGTTCACAACCTGGGAAATTGCTCACAGTTAAGTTAATTTTGTAGCAGTCACCTGTAAATTATTGGAAACATCTGTTTCAACAGAAATACTTTTCCTGTGTTCTCTCTACCAGAGTTTTATTATTGAGTTTGTAACAATTTGCAGTTATAACCAGTTCCAAAAGGGAATTGCTTATGGAAATCAAACAACTAATTTAAAAACTACCTGAAAGCTTTTGCACTGTGAGAAAATTGCGTGTCCTGTGTCTTCTGCTCTGCTTAACACTTGCATTTATATTATGAAGTATGTTCTTCTACATTAGGGTAGGAAATCAATGGCAATTTGAATTAAATAATCATTAAGTGTTACATGTTTAAGTGTCATCAGTTGTTGCTAAATTGTGGTAAATTAAATGTCAAGGTTTCTCTAGTTTCATGTATATTGTGTTGCAAAAGGTTTGTCTTATATTTATGACTTATTTGCCACTGATTTTATGGAACAGATTGTTAAAGCCTAACATTGATGGAGGTATTTCATTGCAGGTTTTGCCGTTTTGAGGTTTGGGGCTTAAGCTTTATGGGTGTTGTGTGCTTTGGTTAAGTCAGAAAGTATTTCCTTTTGTTTTGATGGCTTGACTCTCTTATCACCTGTGACTTCCTCCAAACTGTATTTACATTGCATGGTGTGAAATTGGAAAATCTGTTCTGTGTGGGTTCTAATGGATGTGACGGTCATTAAGTATATGAGTCTTCTGACGTTGTAATCAGATGTGAATCAGTCTGTTAAATATCCATGAAGCAACATCTGCTTCACAGAGTGACCTTCTGCTAAAGAATACTTAGCATCTATTAGCAGATCATAGTGCAGATCTGCCTTATTTGAAATGCACTAAACTAGTCTACTGCTGTTTAGCAACTAGCTTGTAATAATTTATTGCAGTTAAATAAAGCTTAAAAAGCTCCATTAAATGATTATAGGGATTATATGCTTTTTGAAAACCTTTGTGTTCTACTGAAATTACCCATTTAATTTCAGGGTTGGTTTGTTAAAAAAAGCTGAAGTCTAAAGGCGCATTAGGGGATCTGTCAGATGCTATTTTCTGTAGGTGTTAATAAAACCAGATTTAAAAAAAAAACTGAAACAAATTAAAACCAAAAGCAATTTTACCATCTGTTGTGTATTAATTAGAACTTGGTGTATCAAGGGTAAACTTGCTCTTACAGAATGTCACTGAATATCTGCTAATAGAATAATATGCAAATATATTAGATGATAGGATTATATTGAATTTCTCGTTCTGCTTTGGTTGTAGCAAATGCCAAGACTTTGTATAACGAAGTTTAATTTTCTTTCTTCTTAGAACAACCTCCAAATAACCAAGGCCAGTCGACCCTGCAGCCTTTGCCACCTTCTCACAAGCAACATTCAGCACAGCATCACCCATCCATCACCTCACTTAACAGAAACTCACTGACAAATAGGAGGAATCAGAGTCCGGCCCCGCCGGCTGCTTTGCCCGCCGAGCTGCAAACCACACCTGAGTCAGTCCAGCTGCAGGACAGCTGGGTGCTTGGCAGTAATGCACCACTGGAAAGCAGGTAATTTCTTAGATAACTACTACAGACTGTGGCAGTGCTAAAGAAAACATAACTTAATGAAATTTGACCCTCAGCTAATACTTCCTTTCATTCAGCAAACAAAACTGGAAACTTTTCAGTCCTGAAAAATGTCCTCACTCTAAAATCCTCAGTGGCACTCTTCTCCTGTACAGTCCTATTCTAGAGTAATTAGAGTATATTATTTTCCAGATAAGAGTTTTCCTTCCTGTTCATAATCTGTGACTTTTACCTGTTCGAAGAAATTTCTTTCCTCGCTTGACAGAAATGTGTCAAATACGTATTGTCATACAGATCAAATGTCAAATAACATTCAGTAATATTTTTTAGCTCTTACACCTGGTGCCTTTAAAGAAATATTTATATGAAGCTAGGTTTTTTTAAAAGTGCTAGGATTTGCTGAGACAAAAGAACTCTGTCTGGTGTAATGATAAATTTGTCATTGATAATGGGCTCTACAAGAGACACAGCTGAGGTGAAGGGAGACACTAGGTTTTTTAGATGCAGAATGATCTATAAAAAAACTGATAGGACTTACTGTCACAGAGCTGATTTTATCTACAGTGATTAATTTGTACTCATGTAGCATTCAATCAGCACTAATTTTTTATTAAGGAAAGCCATAATACTCTAATTTAGTTATTAAACTGAGCATTTATTACTATATTGAAGTTGACAGTACTTCTTGAAAATGTTTATTAAATCCCTTCAGTTTATTCTTTTAATCCCTTTAAATTATGTTTTATAGCAAAGTAAAGATGATTTTGACTAATTTAAAACATGCATGACCTTAAGATTCTCTTTTAAGTAGCTTTTGCTGCCATAGATGTTTCAGGCAACTCCTCTGTTAGACAGTTTGGAATGGCTATTCCTTGTCTTAGTTTTCTTGGACTCTTCTGTGCTGTTTATGAGATATAAGCGCTGTGGAACAACATTCCACTGAAGAGATCCCACCATCATATTCAAACAGTATAGTACTTTAAGAAAGAATTTTCTTCTAGAACGAATAAGTTTGTAGTGGGGAAAAAGGTGTTTGGTGTTTTCCTGATACTAGTTAATCTGAAGTAGATGGGTAAGGTCTTTGATGTTTTCTTCCACTGCCATATATGTTTTTATTGTCTTTATGAAGGACTACTTGAAAAAGAATGCCACTTCCAACCTTAAGCATTTTTTGCAGAGTAAAGTCTTTTTTTTTCATCTTTTGAATATTTCTGGTGAAAAGCTAAGGCTGTTTTGGTGTTCAAGTTTTGAAAACTTGTGAATGAGGTAAACGGTAAAAATTTCATGTAAAAACTGACAGAGCCCTACTACTGTGGTTTTTCTAATGGTCTTAACTTGGTTGGAACTCTGGAGGTATAGAAACCATCTTATTTGGCATTGGTTTTTCCCCTTTTGGTTAAGGTTCCCCACTGAGTGTGATTTTCAGGCTATATTAATAACTTTGTGATAGGTCTCTTCCTTCATCCTTTTCTTGGACTAAAAGAAGTTTATTTCTCTTTGGCAATATTTTCGTTTATGCATATTGTTGGGGTTTGGTTTTTTTTCTTCTCTTTTTTTTTTTTTTTTTTAAATTTGTCTTCAATGACAGCCATTTAGAGGTAGGGAATGCGAATGTCAGCATATATACACAACTAATGTTCTAGCTCTGTAGGCTCATACTGATGATAAGTGGCATAAAAATGACAGAGTTTGCTGTCATATGTAGCTGGGCAGTGAATTGGCTGCATTTGTGTATGTGCACGTAGGAGAGAGGGATGCATTTGCAAGGCTTGGAGGAGGGTTTTACTCCCTATCGCTCTGCAGTAGTAGTGAAAGTGATTTCAAAATACATGTATTCCATAATATTAGATTCAATTGTGTTTTTAATAGAATATATTGCAATTTGGCTCTCTGAAAAGTACTATTAACAAGAATTAATGCATTTGTGTGAAGCATTGCTGTTACTGTATAAAAAAAATGAACTGTGAGGTTACAGATCAATGATGTCCAGCAGAGACTCCAATTTACATTTTCTTAAATATAAAAAAGACTCTTTGCTTAAATGTTTAGGAGGACCTAAAACTGTAACTTGAACAAATTGAATTGTGTGAATGCTTCTTTCATCTTCGATGCTGTCTTTAAATGACAATGAGTTTACCAACCAGGGGCAGAAATCGTCTTCCCTTTATTTGGGCTCAGTAAAATATTCAAAATTTGTAACAAAAAAAAAGCAAGATGGTAGAAGAATATTTCCTGTAGGTTTCCTACAGGCTGCAGGATGTTTCATTGAACATTTAATGAGCTTTACTGTTTGACTGTTCCCTAGCCTGCTGTAAGTTAGATTCATTTGTAGAGCCAATAGATCTGCTGGAGGAGCCAGCACTAGAGAATAATATGAACTTCTGAAGAAATAAAAAAACTTTCCATTTTATTCTTTGAATTACTGGTTGGACAGCCAAAGTCGTGCAAATATATGATTACATGTTCAGTGTCTGAATATGATAAATGATGTAATAATTAAATATAAGTAGTTTTTTTGAGCTTTAAGTTTTTATTCACCTACTAGTAATGATTTCTTGAGCACTAGTATCAGGAGTTACATTCTCATGACTTTGAGTTCTAGTAGGATCTAAATTACTGATATTTAAAAATACATTGTAAATCACTTTAAATGCTCTCTCTGTTAAATATTTGAATGCGAAGAATTTTTCTAATGCACAATCAATTATGAATGTTAGAGATGCACAGAGGAAAAGTATGTTAAAACTCATAAATTTGTAGATAAAAATAAGCTGCTAGCATCTCTTAGTGCATTTCTTGGGAAGTATTTCATTAATTTTAGTTATTGAATGTAGAAGATCAATTTGTTGGTAAGGGGAAATCTACATATTCCAGTCAAGGAATAAATCTCTGAGAATATTATGTAACTTTATTCAGAATCTATGCTAATGTGCCAGTGAATCAAAGAAGAGCTTTGTTTTTTCTTACTAGGTTTCCTGCAAAAAATACCTCCTATGAAAGATGGCTGCATTTTGTACAATGGACTGTAAATTTGTAATAAAAAATAGCCAACAAACCAACATGCTTTTCATAGTTTATACAGATACTGCTTAGTCTTCTCTTACCACTTCGTATTAAAAGCAGAGTTGTAGGAACATTATTCAGCTACCTTGCTACTTATTTTACCAAGAAAAAAAGAAGGTATTGGTTGAAGAAATACTTGATGACTGGAAAATATTTTAGCATTTTGGAGGATTTATTAAAGTACTGGAATGCCTCAGAAATAGTACAGATAAGGTATTTCCTGGAATGTGTTACTTCAAAACTGTTCTGTAAACTTGATTCAAAGTTCATTATAGAATATGGACACTTCAGAGACTCCTAAAGTGTGATGAACATACGTATATGTCATTATTGGGGTGGACTGCCAATATTGCAATTGCCTTCAATATTGATTAAGGTGTGGAAAGGCTGTTGATAGTTTCCAGGGAAGTTTTAAATCAATTTGTGTAGAGGCTGATTGATTGTCTGCAAAAGCACAGTGTTGCTGGAGGCTAAAGTCTGCTTGAACCAGCTATTTTACACATTCTACCCACTAAAACAGTGCCTGGTTTAATCAAATTCAAAATTGTTCTGATCTGTGAGTCTTCCAAGTTTTCACACATGGACTTGATTAGAGATGTTACTTCTATTGAGAAGGCGCATGGTACAAAATAAAGGCAGAAACTGGGGATGGAGTTTGTGTCCTGCTCTTCTGAAGATCCTGTTTATCACTGTGGCTGTGTCACATTGCTGATCTGCAAGTTGAAGAAACAGGACTCTGCTTAGAATGCTGACACTAGGAATGCATTTGAAAAATTGACATGCCATAATTATAGGACCATTATATACACACATTAGAAATTAAGTATTGTTTTCAAAGACTAAAGTCAAAAAAGTTCTGTTTTCTTTTGACAATCTCTTACTGTCGGGTTCTCACTGAGCATCTGTTTGAATCCTAAAATACCAGGCTGATATGCTTATAAGCTTTCTTTGATGTCAATAGTGTCTTACTTTAGATTTTTACTTGATCCCTCTGGCATCTTTCCCTTGCTGTCACCATAAGTACTTGGAATTTGATCATGCTGTGTATATTGTCCCCTGGCTCTTAGGCAAGCATCAGTAGTCCAGAATTCAGTAGCATTTGCACAGTATTCCTTGATTTTTATCATTTCCATTTTCAGAAGTACACAGTCATTGAAGTAAAAATGGACCCAAGTATTTTTTCCCCACATTAATCATTCCCTGTTTTAGACAGGACAAGAAATATGCAGTTCTAAACAAAATAGTAGTGGCTTACTTCATTTCTCCCCTGCATTTCCTCACTATACCCTCAGAGAACCAGAGACTGTGATGTTTCCTTCACCTCTCCTGCTGCTGTGCATTGTCATTTGCAGAACGAGATGCCCATTCACTCTGGTAGGCAGTCCTCTGCATATTTTTCTTGCTGGCTGGCTGTGCCAGATAGCCAGCAAGAGACTGTCTTTTAATAGTCTCAGTTCAGTGTTATTACTTCATCTCTGGTCCAGCCTCATCAAGTAAACAACATCCCCCACTATGCCCTGCTCAGTCCTTAAGCCTGCCTTGCCATAGGCAGCAGTCAGGAATTTTATTCAAGGACTCGCACGTAAATAAGGGATCACCAAAGGGTAATGTCCACCTAAAGGTAGCCTTACAGCACTATGTCTTCAGGTTCCAATCCAGTATGTAGTTCAGAGGACAGCATGGAAGGCAGATAAATCCCACATTCAGTTTTGCACAAACAGAGTTATGCAACAGCATTAGTATATTCTTTTTTTGTGGGATCATCCCGTTATTTAATATGAAATTGTACCTCTAATTTCATTTTTTTGTATCTTTATGTATAGAGATTTAGAAAGTCAAGCAGTCCTTGCAAATGGTCATGACAACCTTATAGAGATGGATGTGTTTTCTCCAACATATCACGATAGCAGTTATGGGTATGTGACTCTTAAGTGTTTGCATGATGCTATTGACACAGAAGACAAAGTGTGATTTTTTTTAAAAAAAATTGCAATAGGAAAACATCTGGAACAAACTTACTCATCCTTATGTCTGATTTTTTTAAAACTTAGTCTAAATAATTTGTCATACTGACTCATAGTACATACAAAATGGTAAACTTTGACTGCAAAATCTTGCTTTCTTTGACTTAAGACATTAAGAATGCAATTTTGACATTGTATTAATTCTCTATGGTACAATTCTGCAGGCAGTTGTAAACTACTTGCATGATTACACATTTGCCAGATCTGATCCTTAGTTTGTAATGTATTTACTACTTGGCAAATATTTCTTTTAGAAATGTTATGAGATGTTAATATAGCATAAAGAATGACCAAATAAGTTAACAAGAGTTACATACCTAATCTCTAATTTTTTTAACAGCTAGTTTGAGATTGCAACTGCTGATAAATATGAAACTGTAAATAGAGAATTCCAGATAAATTAATATTTCAATTTGTTTAAGTAAAATTTCTATTTTAGAATTGTTCCACATCTACTTAATTTTGTCAATAATCTGTGTCTAATTTTTGAACTATGTTTTGGCATTCTTGTGCCAAATCAGTATAATTTGTTTCTGATCCTCACACACACAGAAAAAAACCTGACAAAGCAGTACCATTTCTGAATTGTTAATCATAAATTTACCTTTTTTATGAGTTTGCTTATACTCCACTAAAAATCAGATTTTTACATCCAAATTCTGTTTATCTAATGGAAACTCCTAACTTAGTAAAAGGGACAATGTACTGGTTGATTAAATGCGGAGATCTGCCTACTAATTAATCTGTAATATAAATTGACACAGTACATTGATCTGCTTCTCCCAAAAACTCTTAAGCTTTCACTTAGCCACAAATTAAAATCAACAGCAGGAAGAGAATGGTATGTTAAATTCAATTAGTCAATCATTATCAGCAAACTCAAAGATATTGCAGATATTTGCCAGAAAATCCCCATATATTGTCTTCAAAGTAAAAATGTAAGCACACTATATTAAAACAGAACAAAGCCAAATATTATTGTTCCCTGTAGAACAATTGCCATACAATACTGGTTCAGATGCATAAATGCTGTAGTAGAGTTAATAGAACTGTGCCTGGTTTATGCTTTGTATGTTTGTAATAGGATCAACAAATGTAAGTATTTTAGCAAGTGGATATGTTGTATGAAATTTCTGTTAGTTGAGACTAATTCAGGTAACAATAGAGTGAAATTTATCTTGTTTGTAATCCCTTCATTTTTTAAATTATGCTAGCAGGGATCATCTCCTGTTGTGAAAGTTGTCCAGAGATAATAATACATCAGTTCCAAAGCATAATAGATTTGAGACTAGAACATGCTATCAGCATGAAAATTTAGTTTATCAATGTCACTAACATACTGTGTCACAGCTAGAATCATTATATATTTGTTTCTTTGTTTTCATGTCATGCATGTTTTACATTATGTTATACTATTTCTTCACTTGTATGGCTTACAGAGAAAATATTAATCTAATGAGTTTGACAATTTTAGTGTTAAGAATGATTATAGAAATAGACCTTTTACATAGAAATTCTAATATTTCGTGGGCCTAGACCTAAAGAATAGTTGTTTATAGCTTCGAGAGATGTATTCACAGTGCATTAATTATCATAAGACAGCTGGAAAACTCAAATGTATTTTAGTGGTATATATTGTTGGCTTTATTATTTTCTCTATTACATCTATTAGTGTACAAATACTATTAGTACAAAACATCTATTAGTGCACGTGTTGACAAATCAGCTTCGTTTGAAGCAAGAAGTCTGTTTTCCTTTTACCTAACCTGATAGTCCCATTCCCCAAGCTACCTAGGTGTCAAAATCCGTAAGAAAATATGTAAGATTCACTATCAGCAAATGACTGTATTTAAATTACTTATATATAAAGCTTGCTAGTATTTTCTATTTATATATTTTTCTATGCTCTATATTTTCTGTTTTCTATTGTCCCCTTGTTTTCTGAAAATTTTGTACTTTTGCAGGGTTAGAAAACTTCCTGTTATATTTAAGTAGGAATGCTTTGCAAAGAGGTTGATTCAGAATTTTTGTCATCTGTTGGAGAGAAAGTTCAGGGAGAGAGCTGAGTTAAGGGCATGCCGTATTAAACTTAATAGTGGTAGAGGAGAAAACTGAAAGAGGCTGAGTACAAAAGAACTAGGAGTGGGTGTCCAAATGGGTAGATGGAGGAACTGAGACTGGTTGATTAAGCAAGGTGGGCCATAGATGAAATACTAGAGGATTAGAGGCTGAATAGCTAGGATGAAAACCAAGGTAATTTCTTGTCCTTTACTACTTGTGATTATTTGTGAAATCCTTTTGAATTGTATGCACCTCATCACCTATAGGACTGACCAACATGGAGAGAAACCTTGGCTACTGGCATATGCTCTACTAGTGACAGAAGCCGGAAATAATCAAACCAAAGATTTTCTATCTGTGATGGCCTATGCAGATGAAAAACTAGCAAAATTAAAAGCTAACTTCTTTCTGCAGTTGCTGGGCTGCAGCTGAGCTTGTCATCCCAGTAAGTGCAGGTCAAGTTGAACCAGAAGGGAATTTTAACAGATTCTGTAGATTCTTTCTGTTACATTCAAATAGGGGAGGAAACAATACCAAATGTCATGGCAAAACGTAGACCTGGATGACTGTATAGTGCCTGCCTTTAGCATCTCTGATAATGCTGATTGCATGAAGGGAAGACCAGTGGCAAAAAGGCATGTGGAAATATGTACCAGAAAAGATAAAGCATCACCCTCCTCTGGGCACAAGATGCAATCTTCTGCCTTTGTGAATCTGTGAATGGTGGTCTCTCAGAGCTATGAAACTTGGCATGTTGCATAAGAGAGACTATGTATGCACAGTGTTCAAGTTTTCACCAAGCGACAATGGCTGGGAAATAGGAGTGACTGTTGCATCACACGTCTGTGCACAGTTGCCATGCTGGTCGCAGTGGCTGTAACTCAGAGGTTATGACAGTGCTGCTGCTGTAGTGACAGACTCGGGATGTGTGAGTGCTTATACCATAGTAGTGGCAGCACAGAGGTCATAGTGAGTTATCATAGACTCCAAATTGCAAGAGAAACGGGGCTATGGACGTCAACAGGTGAGCTAATGTTCACTGATCCATTATGATGGAATCTTCAGCCTGCTTGCAACTTGAGGCAGAATCAGATCCTCTCAGTCACTGGCAGAATACTTCACCTCTTTAAATTCCTTCTGGTTTTATTTTCATTTAAAATGTCCAGTAGCTCAGTTAGTCCAGACAAAATTTCAGCCTTTGTTCCAACTTCTGAATTAATCTTTGGGTACATAATGTAGCTCTGGATCCATCTTAAAGTATATTTCTTTTTGAAATGCTCTCCATGTGCCTTTTGATACATTTAGAGCAATTGTTCTCTTTCAACTTTATGAAGACAGCAAGGGTAGTAGAAAGATTGGAGGAGTAGCTGTGCTTTACATTGCTTTGATTTTCTGCTTGGAAAGTGTAACTTATTCAATATTTAAGATAGGAACTGGCTAAGGTTAAAGTGCCTCATCTCAGAGACAACTTTTCCTGTCTCTGTCTTGGCAGGGATATGATTCCAGAAGGTCAGAGAAGATAAGGAAATGTAATATAAATCCTTACTGCTCACATAAGCATTTCAGGTCCTCACTGCAAAATTCAGATGCTTTCCTCTGCTCTCCCTTCCTTTGGAAAGAGGAGAACTGTAATAGAAGGAATATTGTATCAGAAATACTGAATTCAGGATAAGGACATGCAGTGAGGGGCTGCAAGTTCACTCCCAACTGCTACCTTCTTCAGAAGTGAACATCACCAACAATACCAAGAGCCACGTCTCTAACCTAGGTGGAAGTCTGTATAATTACTAGTCTGCTTAGAGACCCAGAGGAAGCCTGTAAGGAAACAGAGCTATGTGATATTTTTTCAGCAATACATAGATCTAGTTTCGGTCTCATGTGGAAAGTAAGTAGTGGGACAGTTCTGCAATGAGCAGTATGAGTAGCTACAACTGAGCCATGTTTCTTTCCTGGTTTACCCAGCATGAGGCATTCTTTGCATTGGACTCTTGCTCGTTTCTATAAAGTGTGGCTTAACATTGTCTGTTCCCCTTGTTCATCTTCACAGAGTGCAGCATACCAGAGAGGAGCACAAAGGAGCAGGCTTGGCAGAGCCATCTGATTATTCTGGTCCTTTTGATCCTAGATATGCAACAATGAACTCCTCCTTCTCTGGGGTCCAGAACTAGCAGCCTAAATATGAATTTGGAGAAACAAATAAGAGGATAACAGGTACTCTCTGCATCCTGTAGCACTGCATCCTGTAGCACTATATTCTTTCTTGTACCATCAAGAAGGTACAGGTAATGAAGAGGAAGATTTACTCTAATGCATCAAAGGAGAGGAAATTCAGGGCTTTTGTCAGCATTCTGTCCTTCAAGTCATCATGTCCTGGTGACTTTTCACAGCAGATTGGGACAGTCTTGTCTGAATTGCTCTTTGAAGCTTCAGATGCAAGTTGCTGTGCCTGACTTCTCCATTCTTTCTCCAGCAGTGGAGCTGCAGCCTGTGGGAGGTAGATGTGAAAGAACACACAAGCAGTAAGGAAGACACTTGAGCTGTAGTAGGACTTTTGTTCTTTCTTGGATATCAGTGTTCAGTGTGCAAAGAAGGCAAGTCCTTGGTATAAACCCAGCCAAATTTAAGGAAGCGTTGCCATATGTAAAGTGCTTTTCTGAAACATTTGAAGAATCTGGTAGAAGAGGCTTATCTCCATTTCCCACAGATGTTTCCTCTGTTTTTATGTATAGATGATAGCTGTCTTCTCTTTCTTTCTTTCTTTCTTTCCCCCAAACTTCGATCATCATTTCGTCTGCTGTGGTCTGGAAGCTTTTTCCAGGATTATGACAGCATTAATGACTCATAGGAAGCGGAAATTCACTTTTATTTCTTCCTAAGAAATTTTTTGATTGCAATTCTGCCCAGAGAATAAACTAAGACAAATTTACAGCCTAACAGTTTCTGTGCTGGCTTGGATTTATGTTAAATGCAGCCATATGGTTCTGTGAAAGTCAGTCATAAGCCTGTGCTAAAGGGCAAACACCACCAGCTACAAGGTTTCATCTCAGAAGAATGTTAAAAGAAGATGAAGACAGGCATAAAGTGTTCACAGAGAAACAAAAATCCAATTCCTGCTAGAGCCTGCTGGGAAAGCTTATCTCATGCATCAATGAACCAGAGTTCACATGAAACCTAGCCAGTAATTTCTGTTATCTTTTACATCTTTCCTATAATGTCAGTCGGCAGAGATTAATCTTTTCTTTCTATCTTTTTCCTCACCTCTGTGCAAGGAATCATATTTATTGATGTGATCTGTCCATTAGTGAATCAGGCAGAGCTCTCTAATGTCAGGTGGCAGGTGAGGGTCATGGTCCCTCTCAGAGAACCGGTTCAATCCGACATGAAGAGGTCTGTCAGCAGAGAGAGGGCACACCAGTCAGTAGGTCCACTACTATGATTGATCACGATCTCGGACCATGGCCTTTTACACACTGAATGGTTTTCTCCTCGTTCTGACAGGTAATGTATGCTATAGGCATTTTTTGAACAAACAAAAAAGCATGATAACTCACTCCCAGGGGGAAAAATTCAGCTGCTTTGCATTCTGGAAAGTCAGGGAGAGACAAAAACAAAATCTTAAATGAGAGAAGTTGGAGCAAACTAAAATAGCTGCAGCTGGATTTCTCCATCCTCTCTTTAACTTTCTTAAGATTAATTGATCTCTTTTTATGGAAATGGCGAATAAGCTGCTAGGTCTTTGCACAGAGATGGAAGTGCACTATCTCTGCATGTGGCGGTGATGATGTATTTGAGGTTGAGCTTCCAAACCTTAGAAGTGTGTTCTGTGTGAAAGTCTAATCTGCCCATTTGAAACATTAGAAAAATAAAAATATAGAGTTTCAGCTGCCCTTATGTCTTATTTGCTTACATTGGCCTCACGGTGCTGCCAGACTTTTGTAGAAGGTTCCATTATGTTTATGAAAAGTAGAATTATTGATTACTTCTGTCTCCAGATAGGTGCATTGTGAATTGGGACCATTTGGGGTCAAAATCTGGTGGTTTATTTTTAGTTCAGGTGAGCAGTCATCACAGGTTTGTTCATTACGAAACAGAATAGTTAAAAGCTTTTATTCCTAGGTTTTTATTCCAGCAATACCATTTACTAAACATCAAATCCAGGTCATTAGAGTTGATTACTATTGAATTCTAAGCAGAGGAGTTGGGTCCTGATACAGAACTATGTCACCAAAACATAAATTCACTAAAATGTGCATTTCGCTCAACTTGCATTCACTCGAATTGGATTTGATAGAAGTTTTTTCCACCTCTGGAGACTTAGGATAATGCAATTGATGTTTTTCTAATTCTGAGTGTCTAAGGCATAGCTGTTACTTCCTGTGCCTTGCAGTGAATGCAGGCTAACACAATGAGGACCTTAACAGAATGCATAAGACATTTTACCTGGGCTTGCTTAAAAATGTGTTAATTTGTGTAATAATGTCCACTGATTCAACACACCTTAGAGGCAAATACATAATTTTTAATAGAGTTAGGTACTGGCAGATTTGAGTTGGTTTGGGAGGAAGATTAACCTGTGCTCCACAATGTGAAAATTGATGTGTTCATTTCATGAAATATTTCATTTGTGATTACAGAAAAAAGAATGGTTATTGCCTTAGTTGGAAGAGTCCAGTAAAGTACAGTGATCTTCTGAGTCAACAGTAGTTTCCTCTACTGGTGATTGCTATTGTGTTCAGAGTTTTTCTCAAATTGCAAGGGCAACTGATAAGTCAAATAAAACAGATTAGTGGACTTTTTTGCTTACATGAAATAATTTTTCAGAGTGTCCCAAATATATCTAAATATATGTGGATATTTTGATACCTAGAGGTAAAAGAAAAAAAATGCAAAAAATGTTAAGGATAGTTTTTCTTTCCTCTTTCACCTCTCTTCAAGTCACTTTCTATTCTGTCAACTTCCAAATGTCAGTTTTGATTTATTCTGCACTGGAACAACAGGTATCTGAAAATAGCTTTCCTCATCTCCACAGTTGCCTTTTCCTGACCCATGAAAAGCCTAAATTTTGCATTTTTGCTTTAGGCGATTAGTTCTTAATGCTTTTGTGTGTTTTACCCTAAAAATAAAGTGAACCAAACAGTAGTATTATAAAAACTTGTCTTCGTATACTGCGGGGCAAACAGTACATACTCATTATACAAGAACAAGGAAATAATCAGTTGAATTTAAATTGAAATTGATAGAAGAAAATACATTTTGATATAGTGCATGTTTAGCCTGCAGAATAAAATGCCACAAGATATCAATGAGACCATGAGTTTTGGACTGTTTAGAGAAAGAGCAAGCTGTTAGTAAATAAATAGACTGGAAGGCATTCATTCCCTGCCTTTGTACTGGCCACTTTCAGATAGGGTGTTGTTCTTGATGGTCTACCCTACCACAGTAATTCCTCTCTCTACTCATTTGGTTAGTTTTACACAGTTTTTGTAACTGTTCACTGTCAAATTAGTTACCTCTTTCTCCACCATTTTTGGAATAAACTAACTTTCTCGTTGTTCTGTAAATGCTTTCCAGAATCCTACCCCTTTCACTGCTTTTTAGACAGACACATCCATCAGAAGGCCAGAGATCATTTCTAACTCTGGATGCCTTTTGTAGTACAGTCTTATGAATGGTAAAGCTGTTCTTCCTCAGTTGCCTTCTAGCAGTGGGCTGTAACGATCTGAAGAGCCAAGTATCACTAACTGGATCATCGTGGAACTGACCAAACATTGCATTTAGGATAGTGTTGGAGACAGGGCTGCAAGAAAATCTGTAGTGCAATAGCACTAGGACATTTTTTACTGATCACAATGGAGTCTCTCTATTCAGAAACATGACCAAATCAATAGATTTATTCTCCTCCATGTTTTTCAAATGCTGTTAATGTACAGTGATACAAGAGATCCAAAGATTTTGGTTTTTAAACACATATATTCTAAATACTGTTTTATTCTGGATCAGTGGTATTATAGCACTTAAGATGAGGAGCGTTTAGTTCATGTATGCATCAATGGTATTATAGCTCTTCAGATGAGTAGTGTTTAGTTTGTGTGTGCATAAGACCTAGCAATATTGACCTTTATTCTGTGACAGCAGACATCAACTAAATAATAATGTTGCACAAAATAACAATAGCTGCCATTCAGTCTCACCGGCAGAAAGAAAAAATATGATGCATATTCGGATGTACTTTGACAAGTTCAGTAGAATTTTGCTGGGCCTTATTCACAATTCCATATTTAGTATGAGTTTTGTAAAAGTCCTTTGTGACTTTTAATATGGTGTGACATACTTGCCATGTGATTCAGCACTCTACTGGCAGGATTGCACTGTATGAAATAATTTAAAGCAGAACTAAAATGCTGCCAAAAAAAGTTTTTTGAAATGATAAGGTAGGCTTTTTTACATCTTCCAAGTATTGCAAAGCATTCTTTATATATGATGCCCAAAATTAGAGAAAATATTCTTTAGCAAGGTGAAGCAATTTAATCATAAACTAAAAAATTCATGCATCAAATGTAAAAATTACATCAGGAATGTCAAAATTATGCAATAACTATTCAAATTGAGACCAATCTATTTATAAAGTAATGTGTAATATTCCTTTTTGCTTGATGATAGTTTATTTATATAATATCTCAGCTTCTGGCAAGCAAGAGTCTAGGGCTTTCCAGACATGTTTATATAATACTGCATTCATTGATGTATAGTGTCCATTTTCTTCTAAACTGCGGTCAAAAGTTCTTGTCATAGATCCTTTTGTGAAGAAAGTTATTCTAAATCACATTTCTGTTGCTGGACACCTGGCTATCTTATATCAAAAGTACTTGGGCTTCTGGGCTGAGTCTTACTGTCCTTGAATATTTTGGTAGTCTATCTCCATTTCTTTAAAGACACAGTTTTCAGTTAGCTTAATCTTTCTGCCAAACTCATGGATGGTTTTTATCACTTCTTTCCCCCTTTCTGTTTTCCTATTTACTGAATTTAGTAGAGAATACTTAGGTTTTATTTTCCACAGGTGAAGTGGCAGCACAAAGAAAATCTGATTTGCTGTGAACTCTCTCCCCCCACCAGTGTGAAAAGCAAGAAACCATCTGCATGTCAGCCAGTGCACACCAGCACTTGGTGCTCAAAGAATACTGAGTAAACTTAAAAACATAATTATTTTACTTTTATTCACATGCTTCTGTTTTCTGAGCTGACACCTTTGAGGTTTTTGATGCTGTATTTCTTTCTTCTCTAGTAAGGACACAAGCTTAAGCAAAATGCCTAACATTTGTGAAATAAGGGTACTTCGCAGCTGTCTTTGCATCCAAAGATTAGTTTATGGTATAACTGCATTTTGTAGTTTAGATTTGTTAGGTACTGAATAATTCCCACTTAAAATGTTAAGATTAGCTGACTTTTTAATAGCAACATCTATTGAATATGTTGGCAGAAATATATATTGAATAAATGTAAAAGTAGAATATTATTTGCTTTAAAAGTTGAATTGAATTATTTAATAATACAGAACTGGCTTGTCTTGTAAAATATTAGCATGATTCACTGCAGTTTTGTACTCCATAGCTTAATAAAATATTTAATGTGCTGCTTTCATGAAGATCTAGCAAGTGCATGTTATGTGATCAATTTTGAAGGGAAGATACACTATTGCAGATGCTATAAGCTCCCTATGAGATGAAATATAGTGTAATTTCCTGTAAGTCAGTGCCTGGTCAAGTAGTGCAAACAGTTTAGGCTTTAGAAATTAGCTATTTGAGTTCCATAGTTTGAAAGACAAGGTAGATAGATATATAGATAATTAAAATCATTTGTGGATGAATTATATTTCAAGAGCATAAGAATTTCAGCATTATCTGGAAGCTGCTTGGATTTGTTGTCAGATACCATATCCTTCTAAGAGTCTCATAGGAACAGTTTGGCATGGCTCAGTGAGGCAGACAAGATGTGCAAGTCTGATAGCATTACACTTTAAATACTTAGCACTCAGAGTTAATGTAGCAGGAGAGTCTCTGACAACTTTGTTAGTAACTCCACTCATTAGAAATAGAGAGATCCAAACAAATTTTCTTAACCTACATGAAGATGCCAGACTGACTTTTCTGTCATTATTTTTCCCTCAAGTGTTCAGCCAGACTGTGCAACCACTCTGGCATTGTAGTCATGGGATTCAAAGTAAAGAATAGCTTGAACTGAGGAGCTGTGCCATGTGCTGTCTAAGACAACACATTCCTGAATTTCCACAGCATGTTCCTGCAGTAACTGGCTGATCATGCCATGGACAGGTGCACTCTTCACTGCATAGACAAGTGGCTGAATGGCTGGGTTCAGAGAGTGGTGAGTGGAGTTACATCCAGCTGGTGGCCAGTCACAAGTGGTGCTCCCAATGGCTCGGTATTGGGACCAGTCCTGTTTAATTTCACAGAATCACAGAAAAAGCTGAGTTGGAAAGGACCCACCAAGATCATTGAGTTCAGCTCCTAGCCCTGCACAGGACCATCCCCAGGAGTCACACCAAAAGTGTTGTCTAAACACTTGCTGGACTCTCTCAAGTTTGGTGCTGTGACTGCTTCCCTGGGGAGACTGTTCCAGTGTTCAACCACCCTCTGGGTGAAGAACCTTTTTCTAATATCCAACCTAAACCTCTCCTGACACAAAATCAGGCCATTCCCTCTGGTCCTGTCACAGAGACGAGATCAGTGCCTGCCCCTCCTCTTCACCCCATGAGGAAATTGCAGACTGCAAGGAGGTCTCCCCTCAGTAACCCCTTTTCTAGGCTGAACAAACCAAGTGACCTCATTGCTCCTCATACGGCTTCCCCTAAAAGCCCTTCACCATCTACATGGCCCTCCTTTAGACGCTCTGTAATAGCTCTATAACCTTCTTATATTGTGGGGCCCAAAACTGCACACAATATTCAAGGTGAGGCCCCAGCAGTGCAGAGCAGGATAATCAACTCCCTTGCCCAGCTGATGATGCTTTGTCTATTATCAGCAATCTTTATCAATGATTGATTAGTGGGAAGATCGAGTGCACCCTCAGGGAGTTCACAGAGACACCAAGCTGGATGCGGGGGGAGTGTTGATCTGCTGGAGGGTAGAAGGTTCCACAGAGGGATCTGGACAGGCTTCATCGATAGGCCAAGGCTAAATAAGGTTAAATGTATAAGGTTAAATAAGGCCAAGTGCTGGATCCTGCACTTGGGTCACAAAAACCTCCTGCAGCGCTACCAATTGGGGGAAGAATGGCTGGAAAGCTGTCTTGCAGAAAAGCCCTGGAAGTGCTAGGTGACAGCAGCTGAACATGATCCAGCAGTGTGTCCAGGCGGCCAGGAGGGCCCCTGGCGTCCTGGCCTGGATCAACAATAGTGTGGCAGCAGGACCGGGAAAGGATCTTCCCTCTGTACTCAGCACTGATGAGGCTGCACCTCAAGTGCTGTGTCCGGTTCTGGGCCCCTGGTTCAGGAAGGACATTGAGGTGCTGGAGCAACTCCAGAGAAGGGCAACAAAGCTGATGAAAAGTCTCCTTATGAGGAGTGGCTGAGGGAGCTGGGGTTGTTTAGCCTGGAGATAAGGAGGCTTGGGGGGGCTCTTACTGCTCTCTGTAACCACCTGAAAGGAGATTGTAGCCAGGTGGGGGTTGTTCTCTTCTCACAAGTAACAAGCCACAGGAAAAGAAGAAATGGCTTCAAGTTGCACTAGGGGAGGTTTAGATTGGATATTAGGAAAAACTTCCTTGAAAGTGTTGTCATGCATCGGAACAGTCTGCCCAGGGAAGCGGCCAAGCCATAATCCCTCCAGGTATTTAAAAAATGTGTTGATGTGGCGTTTAGGGACATGGTTTAGTGGTGGACTTGGCATTGTTGAGGTAACAGTTGGACTCAATGATCTTAAGGGTCATTTCCAACTTCCATTTTTCTAGGATTCACATATAAAAGTTACAATTTTCTTTCATTACCTAGATGCCTGAGGTGGACTGTCAGAGTTATGACAGTTCAAACCATTGCTCTCATCTCTCAAGTTTATCTGTGGGATTAACTCCTCAAAGACTTTGAGAATATGGATTACTGTCTCTAGCAGTCTGTGGTCTACCAAAGCCAACATCAATTCTCACTTTCTCAGAGAAAATAAAAAAAGGAAAATATCAGTGGCAGACTGTTTTGTTGCACTATTTTCTTCAAACTTAAAGTATATTGGAGTTCTAGTCAAGTGCTCATATAATGCCAGTTCCCATTTTTAGTCTGTTGAGTCTAACAGGAGGAGAAGGAGGATGTGAAAATTGCAGGCTGGTCAGGCAGCTTCTTATTTTTAACAGGAACCTGATGTATAGGAGGAGTACTGTTGTACCTACTGTATGGCTTTCCTTCTGTCCCCCAAAGCAGTACACATTACACATGGAAAGGGAAACAGCTACCTTTTGTGTTTGGTGGGGTTTTTGGGGTCTGTTTGTGAAATATACATGGATGTAACATTTACCATTTGTAGCCAGGAATGAAAGAGCGCTAAAGGTCAAGTGGATAAGACACTTATCAGGACTTACTGAATTTACATGATTCTGTGAATTTGTACAATCAAAGTATATGCTGTTGTAAACATTTTTACATAAAGCTAGTTACTATTTTGGTGTTTGCTATATTGAAAATGTCACAACTTTTGATCAAGTACCTTCTTAGATAGGATTTAAGCTACCAGGGCTTTGTCTTTTGAGATTGTTTATTATACTATGAGCTCAGAAGCCAAAAAAAAATTGGGATGTGCTGTTGTGCACAACCTTCTGTTGTTGCTGCCATCAGGTTTAATATTGTTCAGAATGAAGTAACCTATGTAAAATATTTCATGGCATCATGTTCGTAATGCAAATATTTTTGAGTAGAGGGCTTATGCCAAGATGTTCTAATTCATCTGTTAGCTTCCCATAGCAAAATCACCTGTAAACAACAAGTCTTGCTTATCAACTGCTGGTATTTTTCTCAGGCTGCAATGGAGCAAATTAATTTCTAGCGTCCCTACAGTAAATTGGTCCATTACTATGCAAGAATCCAAGCATGTGTCCCAGAGAATCAAGGTCCCATCAGCTAAGAAGCAGTTCACAGTGCCACGTGGTGTATCTAGAAAGGCTTTTCCCCTGCACAGCTGGCTCAGTTGGTGCTGGATCCTCTGAGCCATGCTGTATAATTGACAGGCAGGAGGCAAATACAGCATGGTCCTTACCTTTGGCAGGACCTGGCTATCAGCAATTCATGAATGTCTCTTAGCTATGACAAAACACAAACACCTTTGTGGTTCAATTTAGCTGTGCGTTGGTAAATTCAAGGTCTCCACAGTATGCTTTCTTACCATTTTTAGATATAATGTATTCATTTTGCTGGGCATAATTAGGCAAGGGCAAGCCATATGCTACGGAGTTGCCAACATAACAAACTTGTGGGAAACCTCTGGCGCAAAGACCTTTCTTTGAATGAGGTTTTGTTGTTCACAGAGTTGTGCATGTACATCTGGAGAAAAACTCCAGGTAGAATATGCCATGTTTAGAGGCTCTTTCAAAGTAATTATGATTTGCATAAACTGAAATTAAAGGATTCTACCATATAGAAGCTCAGGGAGTAATATTTCCTTTGGAGATTTTAATTGAAAAAATAAACTGGTAACTCACAGAGTGTCTTAACTTTGACTTTGCTTTTCATATCTGTTGCTGCGTTTTGGTCTTCTTGAACACTTAGTTAATATATCTTTTTAGACTATTTCTTCTAGGCTGTAACTAGCTGCTTGTATCCATAATCAGATCTTTTTATAGTAGGATTATGTGCAAGTAGATGAGAATTAGCGAACTGAGTACTTAGGACACACTCAAAAAAATTTAGTGGGCTATTTTTGGAAAAGTTGCCAAAAGTTTGTAACTGAGAGATTGCTGTTTTCCTTGTACTTAACCTAGGAAAGCTGTGATAAGTAGTGTGGGCTGCAGTCACATTGCTCATTATTGACTGTTTAATGGAGTTCCCTGTAGTCTAATGCAGAAGCCAACACAAATAAACAGCAGCAGAAAGCCTGTCCCTACTTGTTGGATAAACTATGAGAGACGTCCTCCCTGGTACACTGTATTTTGGGTAGTTCTGTTTCCTGTCTGGATACCAGAGTATTATTAATGTCTGGGGGGCTTTGGTCTTTACTTAAAGGGAAAGTGTCTTTTTATGTGTGAGTGTCATGACAAGTTATTGCTTCTATGACCCTTTGTAGATTGGATGTTGTTAGCTATTTGAAAAATAGGCAACATCGAAGAAGAGTTATGATTGCCTGTGCTCCAGTTTTATTTACTTTTATACTTTACCATATGCTCTTTCTTTCACAGGCATTTCCTATTCAAAACAGGAACAGGGACCACACCGCTGTTCAGTACTGCAACACCAGGGTACACAATGGCATCCGGCTCTGTTTATTCCCCTCCTACTCGGCCACTACCTAGGAACACTCTATCCAGAAGTGCTTTTAAATTCAAGAAGTCTTCGAAGTACTGTAGCTGGAAATGTACTGCACTCTGTGCTGTAGGAGTCTCAGTGCTGCTGGCAATACTGCTGTCCTACTTTATAGGTAAGTCTCTTTTTTTATAATTGTCACTATGAACAGTGGTGTCTGATGGATTTTATACGGACTGTGACATACTAACCTTTAACTAGCAAAGTCTTTGGTAACAGTAAAAGCCACAAGGATTTAATGAAACATCACAACTGTCTAGAGAAATTAGAAAATTTGAATATTTTGCAAGCATTCTGTAGCTTGATGGTCAATGAATTAACTTCAAAGAAGTATTTGAGCTAGAATTAAATATGTGGGGTCATGTTCATATAAAAGTATGTGTAAAATATAGGCTGTAAAAAATTCATGATGTGAATATAACTTGCAGCATATCTTTGGAACTCTTTTCTTCTCATTTTACTAAAATATTGCTATATACAATCTTTAGGAATGCTAACTATCACTTATTTCATCATTGCATACATGTATGTTTATGTATAGAGCTGGAGTAAAAGTCTAATACAGACGTTGCAAAATAGGGGAAATAATTGTCCAAAAGGACAACATGTAGTGAAGATGTAGACTTCTTCCTCTCTTGTGGGTTGTTTATTTTATTGTCACTATTCTCTATTTGTTTGTTAAATTCCATTTTCCAAATTTTATTTTAGAATATTTCCTTCATTTCGTCATCTCCTTAATTATTTTCATAAATGTTCACTATAAGTATTATATAATTTGAGTTTTGGCATTTAATGGAAGCAGTGCTTGGCTATGAGAAACTGTCCTTAATAAGGGAACAGAACAGGATCATTTTGCACTCCTAACTTCCTTTGCATCTTTGTCCAGATTGCAGATTTTTTCATCTCTGAGTCCATAAATGGTCTTCAAAGACTTTCTTTTAACTGACTTGTTAATTAGAAGTTTAGGTCATCATAGTCATGGAAATATAGGTATAATGGTCTGGGTTTTGTTATTGGTTGCACACAAGTTTAGAGTTTTGAGGAGTGGAGGAAAGAAAACAGAAGAGAGTCAATCTCTCTTTCCTTCCATCTTTTTAAAATCAGTGTTAATTTATAATAGAGCCTAGAGGGCCTTAAGATCCTTAAATCTTCATTGTCGTTGTTCAAACAATCTTGTTGCAGTTCAATGCAAGAGACAGCATAAGCTCTGTAGAGCCTTTGAAGTACTTCTTACTGAGTTGAAACTCCTGTGAACAATGAAAGAAACTGGGTTGCTGAGTAGCTGGAGAAATTCCCCTCTGACCCAGCAAAGCTGAGCCCCCTGAGCACCCTTTCCACCTCAGTTGCCAGCCCCAAAGAGCAAAAGACATATATGCAAATGTAGGCCTTGCCCCTGCTCTTCAGCTTCCTTCAATCATTGGATTTGTGGTTATTTTGTGTCAATGTGCAAGGAGTTTAAAGGTGTGGTTTAGAGGTAAATTTTGGCACGAAATCTTTTTATAAGTGGGATTGAAATAATTCCACTTATAAAACACATTAATTGTGCTCAGTCTCTGTAATATTGCCTCATAAGTCATCAGACGTAAACATCTGCTACTAAATAAATGCATAAATATGAAAGGAAGAATTCAGTATGAGGTATCACTGTCAGAAGCCAGAAAAAACAGCCATACATATAGTAAAACACTGGAGACCCGATTGTGAGCTGAGCTCTACACTTTGCTAGCCCCAAAGAGCCAGATTACTTATGAATCTGAGGAGCACAGGAAGATAGCTGTACCAGATTATTTCTCCCACAGGCACATTAAGAAATATAAGCATGTCTAATGCGCCTCTACTCCCGTATTCGGGAAAAAGAACTGAGCTTTCCAGTGAGCAAGAGCTGAAAGCTCCACATCATTTATTCACATACCCTGTAAAAAAAAAAAAAGCTGCACATTTAATTTCATGGGTGCACGCCAGCTCACATCCTAGCTGAAATAAACAATGCACAACAGCCCTCCACTGCCCACAGTCAATAGGGAGCTCAATGCCTACTGGTGATATTACACATATTTCAGCTAACTCAGCAATCTAAATGTAAAATTCAGCACTCAGAGATGCTCTCTAGAGAACTTTGTGTCCATAAAATCACAAATGGATTACACTTATTCATATATGTGGTTTTCCCATCTCTGCAGATGTAGTATCAGAAATATCCCCCATTTAACAGGCCATCCAAGTATAAATCAGTAGCAATCATTAATGTAAGATGGAAGGACTCCTTCATATTAGTTAACTATTTCACAGAATGGCTTGGGTTGGAGCAGATGTTTAGGATCATTTAGTTCCAGCCCCCCTGCCATGGACAAGGACACCTTGAGCTAGACCAGGTTGCTCAGAGCACCGTCCAGCCTGACCTTGAGTACATCCAGGGATGGAGCATACACAACTTCTCTGGGCAACCTGTTCCATGGTCTGACCATCTCACAGCAAAGAATTTCTTCCTAATATCTAATCTAAGCCTGTTCTATTTCAGTTAAAGCCATTCCCCTTTCTCCTGTCTTTGTGAGAAGTCCCTCTCTAGGTCTCTTTCAGGTCCCCTTTAGGTAATAGAAGGCTGCTGTAAGGTCTCTCCAGAGCCTTCTCTTCTTCAGTGTTAACAACCAACTCACTTTTAGCCTGTCTTCAGAGGAGACATGTTTCATAACATAGGTGTGAAAGGGAAATGACTGAGTAGCAAATTGGCCGTAGCATAAAAAGAAAGGAAGGATGCAGTATTGTGTGACCTCTAGCACCCTGTGACATGCCTCCAATACAGTGGTCTGGCATCTCTGCTGAAATTTACAGCAGCTGAGGTGGCATGCAACATTTGTATAGCCAGTTTGAGACATATTTTGAAGTTCACTGAAATGTTGCCACAAGTGTGAAAATGCTACAGCCTTGTAACAAAGAAGGAATTCAATATGAATTCAATATCACTGTCAAGAGCTGGGAAATCACTCATTTTTTGCAGCATGATTGCAGCAAAATATGCCAGTACATGTTGATCAGGTGTGACTGATGTCCATTGTGTTACTGCGGCAGCTGCAGACTAAAGGACTATTAGACCTCTTGTCCAGTGAGTGGTGGTGTAACCCAGCCCTTCTCAGAATTGCAGAGATGAACATGTCATGCCCAGGCTTATTTTAGTTACAGTGAGTATGGGATAGAGAAAGTGTCTTGAGATCTTGCTGCCTCTGCTCAGGCGACATAAGGCAGAAGAGACAGTTTGCTAGACTTCATGTCTGCCTTTGCAGAAGTGCTCAGTCAATTACCGCTCCGTCAATTAGCCCAGCCAGAGGAAGGAGCTACATCAAGAGTCTGGTATGTCTTGCACTTCTTCCATCACTCTGACAGGAAAGATTCCTATGTTTACAAAGTCTGCAAAGATGAGGTGAGAGCAGAGAGTGTCAGCATGGGTAGAGACCAGAGCAAACACTACACTCTAAAGCCACTTTATGCAGTCTTGGAGATCACAAGGAATTGAAAATGTTATTTCAGTCTAAAGGAAAGTCTTCCCATGCATTCTTGCATTTCTAGTCCTCACAGTCTCTCTCAACCATTCTGCAATGTACAAAATATTTAAGCTTAGTGTTCCTGTCAATTAGACCTACTGATTATTAGAGAAAATAGAAGGGAATTGTGGAAAATGTTGGTCCTTTGCATAGAGGCTTCATCTGCTGTTAAATGGTTGAGAAAGAAGTAAAGCAACAGAAACTTGCAAGTGCTGAACCAAAAGATAGTGTAGCAACACAGAGAAGACAGGAATTAAAAATAGCTCTAGTTTAAAGTAAAGGATTCAACAAAAATCTCCCTGAAATAATGGATTACAGAATCGGGAGTAAAGAATTTAAACTGCCTCATTTAGGGATCAAGTTAACACTGGAATTTCTTTAAGATGCTCATTTGCTTAATTTCTGTCTGTAATCAGATCTGCAACCAAGGAAAAAAGTAACCTTCTTTTTCCAACATGAAGATTTTAGAATCTTTTTCCCTGTTTGGAAGACTTGGAAAAACAGTACTAAATATAAGCCATTAAAGAGTAAGGAGAATGAAGTTGCCTTTGTTTGACCTCTTTCTATATAGACTTCAACAGTTTTAATGAACTTAGTACAGAGAGTCCATGTGAAAGCCAGAAATAGAGTTCAGTTTTACAATGTGGAGACAACAGAGAACTTAGTCCTATGTTTCCCCTTGGCTTACTGCCTCCTTCAGCATCCATCATTGCAGCGAATGAATGAATAAAAGGAAAGTTCTGAAAGAGAGTTCTGAAGAGCATCTCCTAGGTCAAAAATGAGCACCAAGTCAAAGTTTCATATGTAACCACCATCCTTGAGTTCCACATTTAGAGATCTTCCTTGTCCACTTGGGTTTTACTAAGGGAAGGAGCTTGTTGTTCTTAGATGTGATTTTTTCCTAACAGAAAAATCAACTGTGTAATTATAGAGAACTAACCAGTCAGGAGTTGTTTCCAATATGTTGTTACATATCGCAGACTCTGACCAGCTGTATTAACAAACTGATTTGTTCTGTACTAATTATTTCTGCTGTAGTGTGGATTCAGCAATTAGTGGATGAAATTAATGAGAATTTGGGGACCTCAGAGCCCCTCTTTCTTCCCCAGGAGTTGCTCTAGCAATTGATTCTCCATTGCCAATGGCACTGTCTTGACATTGTCTAAATCAATGCAAGAAATTACTGCCATTTTCACTGTATGTGGAACTAAAGAGGGGAGCAGTTCAGTTCCTCTGTCAGCGCTGGAACTGCACGATACCAGATTCAGGCAACTAAACATGAAGAGTTGTACACTGAAGAATTGCATGCATCTGTCATGAATTTTGTCTTACGTCTGCTAAATAAGTTTCCATGAACATAAAACATCATTTGAATGCACAGTAGGAACTGAGCTATTTAGTCAGGCCTTTCCTCTCCTGACTGCTTCACAACAACCTGTCATACTTTCAAGTCATTGAGCATTGTACTCTTTGTGTAAGTTGGGATTGATCAATTTGTTAGCCTTATCTCAGCAGTCAGTGGTCAGAACACGAATATACACCAGCCAGTATTCGTTGTGATAAAGCACATATTTACATGTCAGTGATAACAGAAGGGTATCTCTTTTGTAGGAAGAGAAGAAAAACAAAAACAAAAAAAAGGAAAAAAGGATTTTTTTTTAATTTAAAAGGCCACATGATTTTTTTTTGTAACTATTGCCTTTATAATTTTTTTGCCACCACTTTTTTTATCGATCAGTACTTTTTCACTGCTTATACAAATCCATTTTGGACAGAAAAGAAAGCTAACATTTAGACTTAACAGATGAAATATCTTTTGGGAAAACATGTATAGGAGAATCAATGGTACTTCATTCTATGAGGAACAGTAGAAAAACTTGGGTTCTGCTACAATGCAGATGACTATACAATCATACTGCAAATTTCAAATGAAATGTGAATGGAAAAGATACCAGACTAGAAAGCTATGTTTGATAATTACAGATAATTTATATTTTCTACACTGTATAAAAATTGCTACATTGTGCTTATTCTGCAGTTATTATAATAAACACTCATGCTTTTTGTCCATCTAAAAATGTTAGTGTTTTATCATCATCCCAAGATATTAAAAATAAGCTGTGCTAGTATAATTTGTAATTATGTGCTAGTATATTTCTAATAATGGACAGCTGTCTTCAAAGTTATCTCAAAAACTTCCTGAGAATAAGAACAGACCAAGTTAAGAGGTTTTAAGGTAGAAAGAGAAGAAGAAGAAAGTGTCTAGGAAAAGTAGCAAACAAGTTTTGTTATTAGAGGACACTGAAACATCAGAAGTATGCAAAGTGTGAAAGATAGTGTGTAACTACCTGAGGTGAGCTTTAAGTAATTGTTAGAAATTATTAAATTGTCTAACTTCCTATGTCTTCAGTGCTATTTCTGAGTTTGTTATCCGCTCAGGATTTAGTCTGACAGCTGCTGGCATTCACATCTCTTCCCAGATTGTGGAGGACCACCTGCCTTTCCTGTTGGGTTCAGTGGCAGACGTTCAGCGGTAGAAGTTCAGGGCAGAACCACTCTCCCCAAAACTAATTGATTTACAGCCATGGCAATTATGGAACTGAACTGTGTGACTAAAGCAATGACTAAATATACCTAAAAATCTATTTTACTTTATCAAAAAGAACAATATAATATTTCTTTTTGATTGCAATGCCAAGTTAATATTATTCTGCTGTTTGTAAAGCTCAGTTACTGCCAGGAATAAGGAAAACAACTTAATTAATGATGCCGTTTAAATGGAATTTTTTATTACAGTACCCAACATAGGTATTGTAATTAACGGGCATGAGAGAGAATATGGTTTAATTGCCATTAATCACCTTACCTTTCATTATGTGTTTATAGAAACTGTTTTTCTTTTTGACATACATTTAATTTTGAGTATTGTAATACTATTGTCACTGAGAGTTTCATCAAGAACTTTTGGCTTTCTTCATTCTCTTCCCATTTCTTTCTGCTTCACTCGGGTTTGCTGGGACCTTGCTATGTCTGGAGCTTCACTGAGGTGTGTGGGTTGGAAATATGTTCCCTTTCTACAGATATGTGGCAGATTTTTACAGTTAGCTAGGTTTATGCTCTCAGCCCATTTGTTTTTCCAACAAAATAAAGCCATGAGGTAAACTAATGTATTTATATATCTGTTTCTTTAAAGCAAAACAAACCAAAAAAGTTTTCCTTTTGATCTGTTGAAGGAATTGCTCAGAGATTTTACAGTTTACCAAATCAACCTATCACAATGTATTCAAACTAGCATGCAAAAATCTACAGCAGGGAATCTTCTGTTATGTAAACCTTTCTGAGAAAGCGTGCCAGCTATCTAAGCACAGCTCCTTAGAGTTGTCTGATCGCACCACGCACTTAGCAGAACCTCACTGACGTTCTCATGTTCTTGCTCGCTGTGTGCTTATATCTGGATTTGTGAAAACAGCCAGTGTCTCCAGCACTGTTGAAAGTACATCAATTTTTGCGAAGTGTAGACTCATTACTCATTTTAACAATCCGTGGGGCTTTTAGGGAAAGTTTCATGTGTCTAGTGTATTTGGAGGCAGCAGCAATGTTCCTTATCATCTTCTTCTTTTCAAAATTAACGCATGATGGAATTTGGAAGTGGCTGCCTATCAAATGAAGAAGCTGTGGATTAGGTGCATAGTGATGTCTCTCTTCTGTCCAGAAGGAACTTTTCCAGATCTTTCTTAACTGCGAGTGTCAGGCAGCCAGAAGCTGGCTGCCTCTGATGGCAGTGCCACATGTAGGGCTCTGCCTTCCCAGCACATGTGGCTCTGCTCTGCGCCTGGCAAAATCTGCCTGCTTGTGGTTTTAGACATCAGTGCCACGTGTTGCTCTCTCCTGCCAGCAGAGCAGGGATGTAGCCTCAGAGGAAGGCAGCCCAAAGGGTGTGTAGTCATGTCAACCTTCAGTGTGTGGTTAGATACCCAGTGAATGTAGCACAGCACAATTATTTAGCAGCTAGAAAACCAATCCTGGAGTTTCTAAAGGATTTTAACTCCTCAAGGGACCTTAGAAGTACTTAGAAGTCTGAAATATTAACATACTACTTCTGTTTCAGTACTTTAAAAATACAATCATAAAAGCCAGATAATTGATAAATGTAGCCCTTGCCTTACTAATAACTAATATTTGTTCTGTCAGCTCTTTTCACTCATTCCTGACACGTGCTTGGTAAATGGCACTAATCAGATACAAATGTGACTTTCCACACTGTTTTTTTGCTTTAAAATGAGGCTTAATATTACAGCTAGTACTTTCATGACTTGGTGCATTACAGAGGTTTTCAGCTCTGTCTAACATGTGATCAAATTATTTTCCTTGGTATCCCAAAGCTATGAATTTTAGATATCTGTATGAGTTTCATATAATGTTTACAGCATTGCTGATGAGCTAATTGGGCTTTCTTAGGGTGGAAATATTTTGTAAATAATAACGTAATTTTTTATGTTCACCACATTGTTTCTTTCAAGACTGGGAGACAGAGATAGAATGATAGTCCAAAAATGAAGTTGTTGTGCTTTACCACCTTACTGGGCTGAAAGTGTTTTTAGCATCTTTTTTGAAATAGTACGAAATCTAAACATGTTGAACATCTATGTCTTGAAGCATAAACATGAAATATACTTTCTTGTCTCTTGCAAGAATGCTGTTATGGATAATGCCTTTGGCTGATGTTTTTAAAGCAAAGATCTTGTTGCTATGTTCCAGATTAAGTGCAAAGCATAATACTACTGTTTCAGGAGTGCAGGGAATTCATAGTTGATTGGTGTTGTGGATGTCACTTGCTATTATTGTTAGTGGCACTGAGAATAAAGCGTTCATTGAGAAAGATAATCCTCACACGAAAGGATGTGGGAACATGTAATTGACAATCAAGAGGTTACAAGAGACTTGACAAGATTTCAAGGGATTAAAAAAATTAATCTGTCAAGACATACCTCTGCTCCAAAGGCTTGTATTCTAATTAAGATTTATCACAAGCTTTTTGCCAATAGTCCTGTCACCCTTGCACTTTTTCCCAGTGGAGAAAAGTGAAACTCAGTAATTCTGGCAACATAAGAGGTGCAGTAAAATCTGCAATCTGATGATGTCATTGCCCATAAGTCCCACACGTCATATTGTGAAGCAGTATGATGTTTTTTCAAAATCTGGATGCTGCTTTCAGGAAAACTGAAGTCTTTTGCAAGAAAATTTTGTAGAGATGTGTGTCCTTCTGCACTCCTCCTCTAGTCTTCTGACAGACTCCCAAATATTAGCAATTTTTCAGACTAATGAGACATTCAGTTAAAATGCACTGTTTTTTGATAAAGAGCAAGCTTAGAGTAGTTTAAGAGGCCTTCTTTGTATTTTATCAGTCCAGGAAAACATATAGTGTATTTTAGGAGTAGGCCAACATGTGTAATGCTTCAAATGAATGCTTTTGTTTAGTGAATGATTTTGCAAAGCAGATATTTGCTTGGGTGATTACTTGTTGTTGTGGACTTCGGATTAATCTTCTCTTCTTTGCTGGTAGCTTCAATTAATTTCTAACTCATGCCTGTGAAGAAAGAAGCCAGCTCCTAGACACGTGCTGTGATATTTGAATTACATTACATGTATTAAAGCTGTTAATTTTGTGTAGAAATTGCATCTTTTCTGTCAACTGCAATCTTTTCTTGTTTTTTTTATTTTTTTTTTCTGCTTGTTCTCTTTTTGAAAGATTTTTAAAAATTCATGCTGTTAAAAATGTCTGACTTAGATGAGATTTTGGTAAACCTCTCCATACACAAACACTATAAAATTAAAAGGTCAGGTACCTGTGTCCAAGATATTGCATTTATGGCTGAGATCACAAGAACACATGGGTTTTATATGGATGTAATTACCCCACTGCAGGGATTAATTATGGATGAAAGTTAGATGTCCTCTGAAGTAGACAGGAAATTGGTGCCATTTCAGACAACTCCATTCACAAAAAAACAAAAACCAAACAAAAAAAAAAAAAACCNCAAAAAAAAAAAACACCCCTCCCCGCCCCCCCCCAAAAAAAAAAACCACAAAAAAAACCAAAAACAAAAACAAAAAAAAACCAACCACCACAAGCCCACGACCTCTTAGCAATTGTCACCTACAGCAGCATTTGCAGTTTTATAATCCAGGAAAAAGAACTGTGCTACAGCTGTTTAGATGATGTGGAAATTTGCATTTCAAAAGCTTGTTTTTCCTCAGTAATAAAACTGATAAAACCAGAGTGGTTTTGACAATATTTGTTAAAATAGGTTCACACAAATGCATCTCTTACTAGTTCTATAGAAGTAGTAATGGGAGGGGGTTGTTAGGTACATAGATGAATATTACCCATTTGGAAAATTAGCTAGGTCCAGAAACCTCTAGGTATAGAAATAGGTATGTAATTTAAAAATACTTCTAAGTTACCTTTATTATTGTATAGGAAGAGTGGTATTTTTATTTCAATAAAACCGGTTGAAAACTAAAACAATATCCAGCTCTATAGAGTTAATCTACTGCTAACCACTGATTTCCTGAGGTGTAACACAGTAACTGGCTACAATAAATTTATCATCATTTGTGGAAGCTCCAAGCTTAGCTGTTGTTTTACTTCCTTTTTCATCTTCGAAATGCCAAGCCTCAAACCCCTTTTTATGGAGGCATTTTTGCTGGACAGTGGGTCCTCATTTGACTCACTCCAATTTTTTTCACACTGCTAAGGAAAAGTTATTTATGTTTTCAAATTATTTCCCAAGTTTTTAATTATTTCTTCAGCTACTTCTTTCCTGCCTGCTGTTAGTACTCTCAAGGTAATAAAATTGAGGTATCTGCATTTGAAAAGGAGAGATGCAATCCTTACTGTTATTTCAATTCAGCTGTAGCCAAAAGTAGAGGATAAATTTAAAACACATCCTTATTACTGATCCAATGTATTTTCACACATTAAAAGGAGTAGTTGGTTTTCTCTATCAATTTTACAAGTGACCGTTACCTTAGAGCTAAGACTGGCTATTCTTAAGATCACCTGTAAGATTTTGCTGTGCAGTATTGTGGCTGATTTAACTTTAAATGGAAAAAGTAATCAATGTGAGACTGTAATCCTAACTTGTTTTTTCCAAGGCTTAGATAACTGATACAAAATACAAAGTGGTTTACAAACTGACTTGCAAGCAATTCACTAGTTTTACAAACAATTAATGGTAAGTTTGTCTTTATGTCACAGTTTCCTTTCATAAATCATATCTGGTAAATTATTTTTTCTGTTGAGAGTATTTTTCCTGTACCTACAGTATGACTTTGCTTACAGGAATAGTTTCATAAAAAACAAATTTCTCTTTAGTAGGGGAACATGATATGTTATTCCAATGCACATAAAACATATTAATGACGATATAATAAAATATGCCATATCTAATAACCAGTCCCTAGAGTGGTGGTGATACTTCAGTAAGAGGATGACTGCAATCATTGAACTGTTGTAAACCTTGGGGTTTTGAACCAAGGGTTTGCATGAGGTTATTTGCTTATGCAGATAGCTAATGGCTTTCAAGTTACAATGGAGGTATTGATGTAAGGTAGAGCTGTATAAAAAGTCCCCCTTGAAGATACGCTGAATGTGTCCGTTCTGGTTTTTAATATGGATTCAAGGGAGAAATCTGTGGGCTTGCAAGTTGATCTGCATGTAGTGGTTGGCTTATGCATCTACATAATTGTGCATTTCAGGTAGGTGAGTGGTAATTACCACAGAGAGGTCTAAATCATCATGAATAAGTTTTTTAAAGAGGTTATGGGTTATTTTCTTTTGGCCTCAATCATGTACCTTTGATCTACAAGTGGACTGTTGTAATTGTGATCTCATGAAGTCTAAAAAACAGCAAAGGATTAGCAAACCTATATATTGACTTGCACATTCAATCAACTTGCATATGATCTCAGCAGGAAATTCAAAACAAAAGCTAATTTATGGAAAAATATGGAGTTCTAATCACAGTTTAGCTCCGTGGGGTTCCAAATAGCATACTACACTCTCTACATGCAGATGCTTTCATCTTACATTTCAGATTTGGTGACATTCCAAAAGTTCTTATCAAGCCTTATTATCATCTTTTATTAAAGCTTATTACATTTATCCTTATTGCATGTTTGCTGTAGTATTCTGTCATTCTTAATATGGAATAAAAAATGCTTTGATCTTTTTTGGCCAGTCATGAGATGGAAATAGGCAACACAAGTGTTTCACTATATAGTATAAACCCCCAGCTCGGTGTGTCCTTTGAACATTGCATTAATTGGCTCCTGTTTCTTTTTCCTTTGGTTCATAAATCTTTTCCTCAGACTGCACTTCTCTGTGCCCTCAACATGCAAATAGGCTATGCATGATCATATAGTGCCACTTAATTATATCCTTCAAGAGATTTGTGGTGGTTTTCTTTGGTTTGGGTTTGGGGTGTTTGGTTTCTCTGTAATAAATAAGGCTTTTGAAATATAAAAATGGTTGGATCACTTCATCAATGCTCTTACCTAAGAAAGGTGTTTCCAATTAATTTTGAGACATTACATTGTCATTGCTCTTCTTAACACTGTGGGGGTATGATCTAAAGGACAAAGCAAGACTTCTGTTGGAGTTGTGAAAAAAAAATCTAAAATAGATAAACATAAGGCTCCGTTTTTTTCTAGAAAGCAAGTTTAAGAAAGAAAAGGGAAGAGTTATGGAATGAGAAGCAATAAAATAAAGATATCCCTGAAGGAATACAGAAAAGTTATTAGCCTGTAGTCTTAACCTGGTCTTGACATGTGTAAATCAAGGAAATTTTCTTCTCCCCCACAGTATTTAAAATCATTATGACTTTATTAGCTAGAAACCCAAAATTTACAGAATGTCTTTCCTGCCTTTGTATGAACAGAACAACCCTTGCCTCAAAAGAGTCCATGATCTAATATGCCCTTCCCCATCATTTCTTTACTTGTAATGATTGTTCATCATCTTTTTAGACTAAACATTAGCTGGGAAAAAAAAAAAAAAAAAATTTGAGGCGAAAGCCCAGGATAATGCTAAAGACTATTTAGATATAGTGGAGACTATTACAAAATGAAGTAGATTTGCTGCTCATCAGAATAAATGGGCAAATCTGAAACCAGACATAATAGATACATCTTATTTAAATGAGAGGCTACTGAAAAATTATCTTTGTTTCTGATTTAAGAAATCTGGATTCTCCCTTAAGCTTTGAATGTGCCTTGTATAATGCAGTTGACAGAATCGGACCACTATTACATAAAAGTCCCTGGCTTGACAATTGAAATGAGACATCTAGCCATACAAGTTTTCAGAGGAACATATGTTCCATCTTGGAGTGAATATAGTAAAAATATTTACACCAAGACTACCACACGTCTTTCTTAACAGTTCAAATGCAACAATACTTTAAAGTGCCATGCAATCATCTTTGATTAGCAGTCAAAGAGAGTAAGTTTATCCATGGTAGATAGCTGATATATCTTTGTTGTTGTATTTTTTCTAGGCAAATTTTTTTAATGTTTTGCAAATTCATTGTTAAAAGGTTCCAAGAGAAAATGAGGAATAGACTAGACAGGTCAGGTTTTTTTTGCAGATGAAACTGTAAAATCAATGGAGCTATTCTGCTGTTCAGGATAAAATGGAAAATACCAGATTTTCAGTTACTATATTGATCCTGATAGGTATTACTATGTTTTTCGTTTAGCACTATACTAGAATGTCTTACATTCAGTATATATGTTCAGCAACTTTTATATGATGCTGCTGGTGACTAGTCTTTTGAAGGTGCTCAAAAGCATGTACTTCAAAGTTATTTTAAATTTAGAAATAACAGGGGTTTTATTGATTTGAGAAAAACAGTAATAAATAAGGAACTTGTCTTTGTAACTTTTAATTCACTTTATTTAAGATTTTAATTAACTATTTTTAATTCACTATTTGATCTGCAGCAACATCCGAGGTATCCTATTATCTTAGAAAAAGGCAAATGAATGCAAATCAC
Organism: Donacobius atricapilla; assembly: GCA_013397315.1. NCBI lineage: Eukaryota > Metazoa > Chordata > Aves > Passeriformes > Mimidae > Donacobius > Donacobius atricapilla. Next base: position 134,807 of record WBMY01007413.1, on the reverse strand, counting down.
TGACAGTTCATTTGCACATCTTCTGGTCCACTTCAGGTCCTTCAGAATAAAATAGGTTTAGATTCTAATTATGGCTGCAAGAAAAATACATGGAAGATAATTTTTAAAACCACTTCAGTGTTCAAATATTTCATTTTAAAATGTATTGCCAACAGGGAGATGAAATAGAAGATAATCCTTCAACAAGATTGAGCAATAATTGCAATTTGCTTAGTTTAAATTATAATCTTTTTGCATTGCTTTAAATATAGATTATGTTCACTTTTCCTTATGTTCAAGTGTGCATAAAGATTTTTCAATTAATTCTAAGGAAGCAATTTTTAAATCATGGTTTGAAAATATCAGCACCCAGAAGTATGTATCAGTGGCAGTCCTGGAACATGAGTTCAGTAACTTAGCAAGGAGCTCATCTTCAAGCACAGCTTCATGAATAATAAGACTTGATTACCATACCTTGTAAAACACATGGGAGAAGGGAAGGTGGGTCGCCAATATCATTCAGTTCCTCTTGCCAACTTCCCCTATGGTGTTGAGTTCTTTATGTTCATAGAACATATGCCATAGTCCTTATCTCCAGAGGTTTTGGGGAGATGTTTGCTCTTTAGAAACAGCCAGTGTTTTTTCTTTCTGCTGTCTTGTGTTAATTTTTCATCTTTTGCTATTCTAAGAAAAGCTGGAGGAACATTGGAAGTCCATTTCGCAATTCAGGCAACTCTGTTTCTTCTTCTTTCTACTTCAAAGAATCCTCTTACCTGTGAATTCTTGTTCTCGTGAAACGCCCTGTGTCACTTTTAAAATTCTTTCCTGCAAAAAGCAAGTTGCCATATTCAGAATGGAAGGTCTTGACTTGCTGGCACTTCTGACTGGTACTTCAGAGGGCTACCTCTTCCATTACTGTAGGACTGCTTCTGTGAATAAAGCCTCTGCTTGTATGTGTATGGTTTTGTTTGTGCATCCTTATAATCTGCATCTGTGATTCTTTCACCTGCACAGCTCACAGGGTGTTTGCTATGCCCTTTATGTTTCATGTGAACACGTTTGTCACTTACAGTACTTTAGAAAACGTTGTGGTTGATCCTGGTGAGTTATGATAGAGACAACCTTGAATTTTGACCAGAACAATAAATGTACTGTATATTTCACTGTATATTGCTCCCCTTTTCTACAAAGAAAAAAAAAACCTCATAGTCATAAGCCACAACATTGTGTGTATATTCATATCTGATCTAAACTTTGTTTTCTGTTCAAAGCTACACTGCATACTAGATCATGCTAATACTTATCTATTTCCTTTATGAATTATCTGTCCTAGCTTCATAGCATTCAAGCGTATGAGAAGAGGGGAAAAAAATTTAGACAAGTCCAGTTCTTACTATATGGTAGAACAGCTACATGAATTGGTATTCTGTTACAATTCTTTTTTGTTCCTTTAATAGTTCTGGCAGAAAAGAACTTTGAGATGTTGGGCAAGTAGCTGGAAATGTAGCTGGTATGCAGTTGAATGCAGCCGGTCAGCCCTCACAGTTCTAGTTCTGCTACTTAGTTACATAAATTATCCCTCTTTCACCACCTACTAATAAAGGACCTATTTCTTTTTGGATGCAAGAGTCTTGGAGAAGATTTTGAAGTGATAATACAGTGTATTTCTCGAGTTCCTTGTAAAGGTAATGTGTAAAGCGCCGAATTACTAGCTTGAGAAAGTGCATGCACAACAAATGGGCAACTTCTTCCTGAAGATTACTGCAAAGTGTTTTACACAGTGTAAACCAGTGATGGATTTTTTTCAAGTGTTTGCAGCGAAATGTATTCTTAGTTGCTATTTTAATTATTGAGAGGACATGGAAGGCTTTGTAGACTGATTACAAACCAAAATAACTAGACTTTAGTTACATAGTGATCACAAGATCAACCAAGCTTGAAAAAGCAGTTTTAAGATGGTTCAGAAACCCTTCAGTGAACTGTGTGGTGACAGATGGCAAGATTACCCAATTGCCTGCAACAAATGATAGCATTTTTATGTTAGCATTAAGGCTACTGTTGGTACAAATGCACTCCTTTCATTTGAGCTCTGAATTTTTGAATATCTCAGTCCATTTGGCAGGGGGAGAGGGAAAGAGGAGGGCAAGCGCCCAACTGTTAATTAGGTTACTGCTTTTATGTTTGGGATTTGTTCTGGTGAATTTAGCCATATTCACCAGCACTACACACAAACACAGACCCTGGTACTATGTTCATGCCAAGAGCAGACCAGATCTGAGAGAGCTTTCTCATCTCTGATGCTTTCATTTGAGGGAATGCACTCCTCACCATTTAGACTATCAAGACACTCTAAAGGCTGGCCATGCAGATAATTTGTCCAGTAGCAGTATGAATGCTGCCTTAAACAACTCAGACCAAAGGTAAATGCTAGCATGGCTTCAGCAGGTAAAGAACTCTTGGTAGCTGGGGATTACTTTACAGAATAGATGTAGGGACTGAAACAGTAGAATAGGTAGAAGATTCTGGAATCCTAGGTTAAAGATGATAGGGTTTTTTTCATCAATTAAATTAAAATTAATTAAAATTAGGTTTAATTTTTTTTGTTTAAAAAAATAATCATATTTTAAATAGTTAAAGATGGAAAAGACCTTAAAAACCATCAAGTCAAACCATCAACCTAGCACCACCACCATGTTCACCATTAAACCACATCCTGAATTGCCATATCCACGTTTTTTTTTTTAACACTTCCAGGAATGGTGACTAATTTCCTGGGCAGCCTGTTCCAATATTTTACAATCCTTGCCATAAAAACATTTTTTCCTTAATCCCCATTTTTCCTTAATCTAAATCTACCATGGCATAATTTGAGGCTATTTTCTCTTGGCATGTTACTTGTTACATGGGAGAAGAGATTGACCCTCGCCTTACTACAGACTACTTCAGGTAGTTGTAGGGATCATGTAGGTTTCCGTGAACCTCATTTTCTCTGGGGTAAGCCTGTGAGACCCTTCACCAGCTTCATTTCCCTTCCCTGGATGTGCTTTGGTACCTCAGTGTCTTTCATGTAGTGAAAAGAGCTGGACACAGCACCTGATGTGTGGCCTCACCAGTGCCAAATACGCAGGGCAATCTCTGCCCTGGTTCCGTTGGCTGCACTATTTCTAATACAGGCCAGGATGCCACTGGCTTTCTTGGCTACCTGGGCGCTGCTGGAATCATGTTCTGCCGCTGTCAACCAGCACTTCAAGGTCCTTTTCCGCTGGTCATTTTTCCAGCTACTCCTCCCCCAGCCTGTAGCAGTGCATGGAGTTGTTGTGACAAAAGTGCAGGACTCAGCACTTGGCCTTGTTGAACCTCAGACAACTGGCTTTGTCCCACTGACCCAGCCTGCCCAGATCCCTCTGCAGAGCCTTCTTACTCACCAACAAATCAGCATTCCTACCCAACTTGGTTTCATCTGTGAACTTGCTGCAGGTGCATTTGATCCTCTTCTTCAGGTTGTCAGTGGAAATTTTAAACAGCATTGGCTCCAATGCTGAGCTGTGGAGAACACCACTCATGACTGACCACTGGGTGCCATTCCATTCACCACCAGTTCTTTGGGCCTGCCCATCCAGTCAGTTTTTATACTGAAAAGAGTACACCCAGCCGCACCATAGGAAGCCAGTTTCTCCAGGAGAATGTTGAGGGAGAATATAGCAAGGACTTTAGTAAAAGTCTCAGTAGACAGCATTCACAGCCTTTCCCTCATCCACTAAGTGGGTCAGTTTATCACAGAGGGAGTCCAGGTTGGTCAGGCAGGACCTGCCTTTTGTAAACCCCTGCTGGCTGGGCCTGATCCCATTTGTCCTGTGCACATTGCATGATGGCACTCAAGGTGATCTGCTCCATGACCTTCCCTGGCACTGAGGTCAGGCTGACAGGTCTGTAGTTCCCTGGAACCTCCTTCTGGCCCTAAAGTGTCACATTATCCAACTTCCACTTGCCTGGGACCTCGCCTGTTAGTCAGGGCTGCTGATAGATGGTTGGAAGTGGTTTGGTGAGCTCTTCTGCCAGCTCCTCCAATAGTCAGGTGAATTCCATCTGGCCCCATGAACATGTATGTGCCTAAGTTGCATAGCCAGTCACTGACAATTCTCTTCCAGATCATGTGGGCTTCATTCTACACCCTGTCTCTTGTCTCCCAGGTCTAAGGGCTGGATACCTTGATGACAACTGATCCTGTTATTAACAGCTGAGGCAACAAAGGCATTAAGTACCTCAGGTTTTTCCTCATGTTTTGTCACTGTTTTTCCAAGAAAGGCTGGAGGGTTTTGGCCCTCCTTTTCTTTCTGATGTGCTTTTAAAATCATTGGTTGTCTTTTCTAGCAATGGACAGATTAAGGTGGGCTTTGATCCTCTTAATTTTCTCCCTGCACGGCCTCACTGCACCTTGTAGTCCTGAGCTGCCAATGCCTTTTTCCAGGGGTGAAAAACTCTCACTTTCTCCCTGAGTTCCATTCAAAGCTCTCTTCATTCAGGATCATCTGCTTCCCCACCAGCCCACCTTTCAGCACATGGGGATGGCCTACTCCTGTGCCTCTAAGATTTCCTCCTTTAAAGCACACCCAGCCTTCCTGGACTCCTTTTCCTCAGGTATCATCTGTTTTTCTGCTTAAAAAGCCATCCTGTTCCACAATGGAAGCAATCATCCCAGTCTTGATACAAGTAAAAGGATGCTTTTGTTAGGGTTTGTGGACACATTTGTAATTTTGACAACCCATCTTTTCTTCCATCCCCTAAGAATTCATCTATGCTTGCACCTGCGGATTATTTGGATTGAGTTGTTGTGATCTGTGACCATAACCATCACAATCTGCCTGCCTTCTGGTTGGAGGCATCTGGCATTCTCACACAAGTCCTTGCTGCCATCAAAGTTATGCCAGAATTGAAAGAAAGTCATTCCCATGTTGGTATCCCCATAGACTTGGAGGATTCAAAACTAGTGACTCTAGGAAGGGTCTCGGCTTCATTGTCATTATCTAACACCAAATAAATTCCAAATTGATTTGGAATAAACCAGACCTGACAGGCAATATCTAATCCAAAAATCATGAATCTTTTACATTAGATTTGGGACAAAAATAGCAGCAGGAAATAATGAAATGCATTTTGCTCTAAATGTGCTTTAAGTTTTGCTTTATATATCAAATTCTTTATTAAAAGAAGTAAACCCACTATTTCTCTGTACACAGTAGAAACAGTGAAGGGGATTGATCTCTTACATCCCCATCCCAAAGATGGAAGAAGGCCTGCATCCTTTTCTAGATTGAAGAAAATCAGACAAACAGGTCAGACAAACACCTCTGCAGTCAGATTACATCATTCTCCCTTTGGAAATTCAGAACTAGTTCATACCATTTGACTTGGGGGTCAAACTTAGTACACACTCTAAGTTTTGTCACTGGATTGTCTAGCAGCAGTTTTTGTCTGCTTAAAAAATATTCCTACATTCCCAATCTGTCAAACAGCTGCATTTACCCATCTCTTCCTTTTCATTAAACATTGTGTATTGAATTTGTTTCTAGTTCATTGTCAAAGCGGAGAGAGAAATAATGTATTTGAGGGATACAGCTAACACTCTGTCTTTGACAGTAAACCACAGTGGGACACAGAAAAGGTACTTGTCACTTATATTACAGTAATTGTGGTTATATTCATGTAATGAATATTGATACTACAGTCCTTGCCTTTGAAGACTTCAAATTCCATCTGTTCTGAATTACAAGGAAATGGCTAGAAAGTCATGTTGGAGCTTCCCTTTCTGATCTCCCAGTGCATGAAGAGGCACAGGGCATGTACCTAGCACCAGCAGATATTAAAGATGTTCTAAGATCCTGTGTTTCTAGAGTTACAAAATGAATGTCACTTTCTCTTTTTTTCTCCAGAAGAACTAATAAAAGGGATAAAAAGACAGCAAATTAAGAGAGGTGATTTAGATATCTGGACTTGAAAACAAGAAATGTACTGGGTTTAAATCATTAAATATTTAGCCATTTGCAGTCTTTCGTTGCTGCCAGTGAAATGAACCAGTTAACAAATTCTAGAGTTTGACCCTAGGAATTTTATTGAAAAATATTAAAACAGATACACTTGTCAGGTGATTAATACATAAGTAAGGATTTCAGCTGAGGTAGGGTCAAAATAATAATGGCTAATTCTAGTAATGTGCCACAGATGGTGGTGGTCAGATTTATGGTTTAACAAGAGTTGAGTGGGGATAAAAGAAATATGTTTTTAGGGTCAAGGAACATTCTACATTATCAGGCTTTGACAGGCAGTTTAAGGTCTGGGAAAGAAGCATAAGAGTCAGAGACTTGGAACAAAGAGAATGTGTCATCTGTAGTGAGCATTTCAGTCTTTGAAGTATTCAGTAACGGGTCTTTAGTTGCCTTCTGTTTTTTTGTTTGTTCAGGTTAAGAGGGAGGATTTAAGGCAAAGACCTGGCAAGCAACCTCTTAATTCAGCAGTTTTCATTGCCTGGCTAACTAAACTTCCATTGATGCCTGTTCATCTTAAGTGAGGGTTGCCATTGTCAATACAGAGACATGTAAAGATCAGAGATTAAACCAAATGGGATGAAGATTTTTTTGTCATTTGCATAGAGAGAATAATTAAATTAGCAATGTTGACTATAACAGTAATCTTGCTTCAGAGGGAGAGAAGTTGCAGAAGCAACAAGTACAGTGAATTTTCTTCCTTATATTTTTCACTAATAGTTAAAATGCACGATTACAGATTTTTTTCCCGGTGTATTTTTATTCCCTAGTAGCGCTGAAAGACTATTTTAGCTGCTTTGCAGATAACTGTTGTCGTGGAATGAGCAAACCTACGTTACACAAAGCGCAAAGTAAAGTAATTACAATAAAATGAATTTTGGGGGCATTATAGACATTGGAAGAGAAGAAAATAATTCAGAGAGAGCATGAAATTGTATGAGAGTATCACTGTATAGCACTGATAGGGGGTTTCTTTCCATATTTTTGCTCTGAAAGTTTAGATGCTGGGTTCATTCCTTATTCCCTGGTAATCAAGGTTCCTTAAGTTCCCCCTAACACCATGGAAAGTTGATTCTGTCTCATAATTAACTTAGTTAAACTCATTCACCTTTCAAATGAACATGGCTGTGGGGAGTTAAGTAATTCAGAAACCTAAGCAATGCATTACCATTATCAGAGCAAAGTGCCCCAGTGTCTGTGGCTCTGCTCGTGGCCTTGGCCTTGTTTTGTAGACTAGTGTGGGGAATGGGCATGTAATGGGAGGTTGTGCAGGGTGGTGTTGACAGCATGAAGTGCTTGGGTCTTAGGTTAGCCCTGCAACATCCACAGCACCTTCTTCCTCTCCTATATTTTTTCTTTTCCCTTTCTGGCTAACCAGGACAGATCCATCTGCTGGGAAAATAATTTATTTTAGTAGGTCATTTAGAAGTTCACTTAAATTTGCCTCTTCGGAAGGATCAAAAATGAAAAAAAGAGAAAAGAAGATAATTACTGCCTATCCTTTTGAACATTGATCTGGGACTGGTAAAAGACTCAAAATGAGACTGGTGAGCCTTCTGTCAAGTGTGTTCACTGAAAGCACTGTATCGTTAAAGGACACTGGTAGTAATTGCTTGGTGCCGTTGCTGAACTATTAGTCTGCAAATGCTTGTTCATGTAATTTTCTTTTTTTTTTTTATGTATGAGTTGCTATTCTACTGCGAAACATGGAAAGTTATTTGTGCAATTTGTCATTGTGGTTAAAAGCATCAAATAACCTGTATCCTCTACCATCAGCAATGCATCTGTTTGGCCTCAACTGGCAGTTACAGCAGACTGAAAATGATACATTTGAGAATGGAAAAGTGAATTCTGATACTTTGCCAACACATCCTGTAACAGTTCCTGCTGGAGACAGTGGTAAGTGAAGTGGGCACCATTTTTTTCCCCTTCTTTTGGAACATTTCCCTCCTTTGTGTCTTACTTACATCATCAAACTTCAACAGTTTTCCTCCAAAACCCTATATTTAATGCAAGTACACAGTGTTTGTAAGTAATAGTAATTTTAAATAGATAAACAGGAACAGATAAAAAGGAACAGACAGTTTCTCCTACCTAGTATGTGAAGGGGCCTGTGGATCCTGAGCAATGATGCTGATCTGACTAGGAAAGCTAGCTGTCAAACAAAATTCCTCACAGGAATTTACATGTGATAGTTGATAAGGATAGGAAAGCTTTCATCATATCCAGAGAAGCAGAACCTCTGCTTACTCTAAAATATGTGATAATATTTTTTATTGTTGTTGCGGGGTCCCCAGAGGTAGCAGGATGGTGCTGAGGCTGGCTCGGACCATCCTGCCTTACGGGCCTCATGTTGAACAAAAGGCCACAACAAAGCCAGGGGGCCCAAGGTTGCAGGACATACTGATACCAAGAGTCAACTTTGGGACTTTCAGCAAGCTCTCAGTAGGTTTTGGACAAAAGAATATGTGTGTGTGTTCTGTCGTAATAGCTTTTTCTCAAGTTTTTGCTCCAGAAAAGGCACCTCAGGAATAATTTGTATATTTTTGAAGCTTCTGTCTTAGCCAAGCTTAGAAGGCAACTCATGATCAAGGAGCTTCATGTGGCATGATAACCTCAGTATGGAATATCTTGGGTTTTTCTCTACAGAGGTTAATGTTTTCTTCTCTTTTTTTTTTTTTATTTCTCTCTGAAATTTGATAGGTCAGGTATAATATGTACATTTGTTTTCTCAAAGTCTCTAGCATATAATGTCGAGTCTCAATCATCCAACCAATATATAAAGCTAGAAAAAAACTTTCTTAATTTTGTTGTAAGAGCTTTTAAAATACAAACCACATAAAGGGATTATTTTTTATCGACCTTTTTCCATGTTGCCCTTTAAGATTCTCAAAACATTTAAGAGCTTGTGCACTTTCAGCTAACAGAGGCTTCCAAATCAATAGGTTTTGAATGGAAAACTTGATTTAAATGGTTGATGAATGCAGTGTTTGCTTCATTACACAAAAATCCATTTTCCCATTCACAAGGTACATCTGACCTCCTTACCACTGAGAAGGAGGAAGCCTCTGCCAGTAATTGACATATGGAAAATTTTTCAAGTTATCACAGCTCCAAGTCGTAGAAAAGTTATAGCTCAGTTCACTCCTTTTGTCATCTTTGTAAGCGGTGAAACTTTTCCACTAGGACATCTTCTCATTTCCTTTACCTTCCTGTCTTTTTCTTGTACTTAGATAGTCATTATCGCTTCCTGTGTTCTTCTTACTTGTTTAAAATGAAGCGCAAAAAGCTACTCTATGGTTTATGAATATTGATGCTGCAGTGACAGCTCATAATCCCATTGTCTTCTGCATTCAATAGCCAATATACCTTCTTTTATGAAATGTATTGATATGTTAGTAAATAATTTATAAAAACTTACTGGATTTTTTCTCTTGATAATTTTTCTTTTTTTAACAAACTAAAACCTGTTATACACTGCCTCAAAATGAAAGAAAATAACAAAGATATCAAATACATTTATCCTTCTTTATGTCCCTAAATACTGTTCAAGAGAACAAGGTTAATTCCACCCATGTGAAATGCTGTCCTCTGCAGAATATCATATGTGGTCATTTATCAGCATGAATCAATACTAAACAACAGACAGACTAGAGAGTACACATTTTAAACTGGAAAAGAGGACCCAGTTAGGCAGAAAGGAAAGTGTGATGACTAGATGTGAAATGTGAGGAGAGGGGACCCTGTGCTATCACACTCGTTGCTGAAAACTTTAAGGAAGAATGAGTGAAGCCTTGATGTGGATACTTTGACAGCTGAACAACTTTCAGTAGCACCCTTCTCTAGTCCCCTGGTAATGTCCTGATCCTCTGCTTTGGATTTGAGAAATTTCAACCAGCCTAATAGTCAATGTGAATAAACATGATATTTCATGTTTTGATTTAAAACTGTGTGTAAGAACTGTTACTGTTTAAAAAATGAAAAGGAAATGATGACATGATGATTTTTTTTATGCTCATTGAGATACAACAGAGAACAAAGAATAATTAACACCCTAACCTTAGGGTGACAAACAGCTACTGACAGTTTTGAAGAGGTGTTGGGGTGCCAAAGGGGAATGTGGCTACAAAGTAAAACTATCTTTTTTTTGATGAAGAATGTAGGAGTCCATAAGTGTATTATCTGCTGAGTGTTGAACCCCAGAAACAGGCATTCCTGGGAAGCTGGTTAATGTGTTTGATAAATGGCACTTACTCAAGCTGTCTAGCTTATCTTTTCGGTAGTACAAGGCAGTTATTTTCCATCTGAAATGTAGAAATAGGGGAAGTTGCAGATCAATATGGCAAAGAAGTGTTTATTGTTTAGTGATTACCAGTCATCCGCATGTGAATTTATTCAACACAATATGCTTAAATTTGAAGAAAGAAGTAAAAAACAAATGCTTAAATAAACTGAAATAGCAAATACAGATCCATCTTCTAGAATAACACACAAATATTATGAAGGGTTAAGTCCAAAATTAGAAGAGCATTAAGCTCATCCTGAAAAGTGTTTAAAAACCAGTTTCTTCAAGATCAGATATTTCACTGTCTCTTCTCAACAGCAGCCTGATCAATGTGGTAATCCTGTGAGACATTTTCAGTGACTGCAATGCCATTGTGACACAGCTCTGGTGATGATACAAGTTCCCACTCAAGGCCTCTCAGCAGTGCTTCTGTACCTGTTTAATTCAACAGCAGTCTCAGTTCATCTTGGATGCACAAAAAGTGGCGAGGATCAATCTGTGACCTTACCTGGCATTTCAGATTTTAATCTGGGGTTTTTTTGCAATCTAAATGTTTGCAAAAAGGTTATGTCAGTTTTTTCCATCAAATGATGAATAATGTAGAATGTGAATGTAAAAGACAAGGGTGAATTGTCACTTCTTCAGAACACTTGTATGCAAACAAGTGAGCATCACATGAACATGCTTATCACATTCAGATGGATTTAGTTCAATCTTTATTATAGACTAGCTGATGGAAAAAATATGAATTGGTAAAAACACAGCAAACTCCAAGACTATAATGACAGTTCCATTTTTCTTTGCTTCATTCAAACCTCACCTTCACGTGCCAACTGCTTAAATATGGCGTTGCTTGCTTACACAAAACCAAAAATAAGTAACCAGAGCTGTAGCATTTGTTAGTATTGAATAAATGCTCTGATATTTAATGTATAAAAGATTATTTTCATTCTCTTGACTACTTGTGTTTACGTATCTATTATTCTTAAAATCTGTATGCTGCATTTTGCTTTTTCTTCTTTTAATGTGAGACTTTATTCTGAGAAATCCCTGTTTAAATGCTAGTGAAAAAAAGAATAGTTTAATGTAGATTCTAAACTGTTTCCATAATGTTCCTCCTTAGGGATGCTACAGCATTTTTAGTATGTAGGTATTTGTGGTATGTTTGCCTTTTTATTTCCAAATCATTGAATTCCTGGGAACTTGACAGGTAACATTTTTCTGAGGTAATTGTAGGTATTTGAGGGTACACATGAAGGATTATTGCGAGCCAGAAAGGAACACTAATTTTTGATCTCATTATTCTTACCCATCAGGAAAATTAGGAGGATTTGCACAAGAAAACAACACTATAGATTCTGGAGAACTTGATATAGGCCGAAGAGCGATACAAGAAGTGCCCCCTGGGATTTTTTGGAGATCACAACTCTTCATTGATCAGCCGCAATTTCTAAAATTCAATATATCCCTTCAGAAAGATGCATTGATTGGAGTATATGGTCGAAAAGGTTTGCCACCTTCACACACACAGGTGAGAACTGCTTGTGTTAAAAGTAGCACATTATTGAAAATCATGATCTTGTGTCTTTTGTATCCTTTTTCTCTCTCAGGATTGCATTCTTTTCCATTTTGCTGATTTTTATTTTTACTATTTATACTTTCTTGATACATGATGACCAGAACATTTGTAATACTCTGTGTTGGGATCTAGAATGGGGTACAGGGTATTCTTATTTATGAGCTGTTCTGTTCCCTGATTAATGATGCTTCAGATATGGAATTGTTTCATGCAGAATTTACAGGAACTTTTTTTATTCTTTGGTATATACACATATCTTTAAAAAACTAAGGAAACTAATATAGTATCTTAGGACTACACATAAGGTGAGATGAGAGTCCCTGCAAACAGCACATTTACCAAATTTCCAAACAAGACAAGCAAATACTACAGTATTTACAGCTTGGCGTCTCACTAAATAAAAACATAAAATAAAAAATATGTAATATGTATCTATAAAGATACAGTGAACTGGGGTTGTAAAAGTGGCAGTTTTCACTAGGCATCTAGTGTCTTGAAACTTTGTTCTTAACTGTCCCAGAGGATTTATTCTGTTCTGCCTCTCAGAAGATTTCTAATGACACCTTTTATTGCATATGGTCACACTTCCTGGTAACAAAAACCCCCACTTTTTATCCATAGTGATAGAACAGTTAAAGTATAAAAGAATGAACAATCTTCTGGATTGGCAGGAGAAACGGTGAATCAGTGCCTCAGATGGTATTTTAGCGTTAATTGTATTCATATTATTTTAAAGATTTAATACGTTCCAAGACTGGATTTCTTTCAGCACAATATTTGTCCAAGTGCTGGCTCAGATCCATTTTTCCACTTGAATTGGTTATTTAGCTCATTTTCTTCTATCCCGTTTGGAGAAATATCTTAGTGACTTTTTTTTGGGGTGTATGGATTTGCAATGGACACAAATCTAAGTATAGCAACATAATTGTATCAAAGCTTGACTGATTACATCTGATACACAGTTGTAACCGCAAATCCATAGCTGCAAAATTGGTATATTTTAATTCAGTCCCATTTTAAAAAACAATTTGATTTTCATGCCACTACACTATTTATTTTTTTTTTTAATTCAGGCATAACTTTTAAAATATGCACATTATCGAAATATATTACTAATATGTTAATAATTATTGCACCTACTTAACAGGTACAAACTGCAGAATAAGGGTCAGCAAAGCAGCTAAACTCATGGAATATTACATTAACTTCATTTTGTAGTTTAGTTTCCATTAAAGTACAAACACTTTATGGAATGCAGGAAGTGCACTCATGTTTACTTAAAAGTTTGATCTTCATAAAAATGATTAAATGTTTTTTCCTCAGACCTTCACATATGAACACCCACCCTCAGGCTGGCAACAACCACACCAAATTCTAGCATAAGAAAAATTGATTCAGAAAGTTATCAGGCATATGAAATAGGGGTTTGGAATACAAACACTATCTCAGTGATAACAATAATAACAGGAGTTAGGGGAATACATGTGGCAAGAATGAATAAAACTGAAGAAGCTGATCTAGACTGTGTATTTACATTAAAAGTTATGCAAATAAGTATGTCTACTAAAAAAATTACCTTTACTTGATTTCTTTTCCTGTCAAAAGATTGAAATAGGAGTGCCCTTTATTCAAAAACACAGAGACTACTAAATCTGTTTCCTGTCCTCTGTGTTACACAGACTCTAAGTCCTTACAAATGTTTAAGTATGATACAACAGAAAGAATCATACGTGAGTCCTGCTTGACATTTTGGATATACTGTTCCCAGGATATAGGTCAGGCTCTCTTGTCCTATTTTTGCCTGGTATATAATTAGAGTATTTTCTACAAACCATTGACTGACACTTGATACATTGAAAAACTAGGCATGCTTACTTATCAGTGCCCTAGTGAACTTATAAGGCTGCTAAAACTTCCCAGGAGTACAGGTTTATCAGAATGTTTATATGGCCTTGAACCCAGTGATGTCCAGTTTAAGTGCCTGAGATAAAGCATGTATGTAAGCTCCTAAAAATGCAGTTTCAGTAAGCAGTTGGGGTTTTATTTGCAACCATGCTCCTTCATGTGGGGGGAAAAAATGGAGTAAAATGCATCTTGACAGTTTAGGACTTTCTCCAACAAAGTTGTAACACAGGACTTTGATGAGGACGCAACTCATCCTGGTAAAAACATATTTAACTGAAGTAACTTATGTAAACAAAATAAGGTATTTTGACAAAAAGACATCTAATGAGATAGAACACTGAGGGGATTACAAGCATAAGTCCATTTATCGCTTTCTTATTTCCTCTAACTTTTACGGTTTATACTGACAAAAGTTCCTAACTGCAAGCTGGACATAGGTAACAGGGACAGACTAACAGCTGATGTTTGGCTTCACTGCATCCTTCCATTCCACTTCCATCCTTCACCTCCATCCTGTCCATGAGATAAGGCAGCTCACTCATGTGGCTCCAAGTGTCACAGGAACATAGACAAACACATGAATATCCATGCTGAGTTTGGTCAAAGGCCCATCTAGCCTTCTGTCTGTGATGCGGGCCATGAGCAGACACAGGGATTACTATAACAACATGATAGTACTGTAGTTATTCTTCACACAATATACTTTTGGCCTCCAGAGTTTTAAGGCTGAAGGAGTTTGCTGACTTTGATTTGTCCACAAATCTTTGATAGATTACTTTTTCCTGTGAATTTGCATAGTCACCTTTGAATCTATGGAAGCTTTTAGCATCTGTGACATTTGCAGCAGAGCTTAACTACACATCTCACACTGTACTTCTCTGTGTGTTTTGAGATAGCAACTTTTGTTTGACACACTGTTGGTAGTGTTTTGGAAGAGGCAGGGCAGAATTTCTCATTAATTTCTTCTCCATGCCACCCTTGATTTATGGATCTCTAGTAATATCAGTGAGTTGTGTTTTTTCCAGTCTGTTTTGTCACTCTTTTTATGAAAGCTTTTTCAGTCCTTTGCTCATTCTTTTCTGAATGTTCTCCAGTTTTAATACAGCCTTTTCAAAGTGTAGAGACCAGAACAGCACAGAAATAAGAGGTGTTTAACTATGATTTCATTCAATGTCTTAATGATGTCTGCTTTTTTTGTTTGTTAAATTATCGACCTCCTATTTCCATAATCTGTCTACCGTAGCTCAAAGATCTCATCATGTAATGACAAAAATTGGCTCAGAGCCCATATCTGGATGTGTAAAGCTAGGGTTGTTTCATGAGGACTGAAAAGTAGGATCTCACTCACACATATCACTTCATGTCTGTGTCTCTTGAATGCTATCTGCCCTTATCTTCCAGTCACAGAATGACAAGTGCTAATAACAAAATTTATGCAAATGAGCAACTTCTGCTTGTTTCTCAAACGTCAGTATTTCAATTTTCAGATCTTACGTTAAATCATGCAGAACTCATTACTTCCTGCGCTCTGCCAGCATTTGTAAAGTTGCCTTGTCACTTGTCCTCCTCCAATATCTTTGCTCATATGCCTGTGATACCCTGTATGTGTAACCACAAGGCACAATTTGCTTTAGCTCCCTCCTTACATCTTCAATATTTCTACCAATGTCTGCCTTCTCTCCACTGTCACCTTTGACTGTAATGCAAAACTTGCCTTTTACATTTGCCACCTTGTTCTCCACTTCTCTCTTGTAAGATTTGCCTGTTTATCCACCTCTTTTTTGTACCCAGTTAAAACCTGACAGCAATTAAGAGGACACTGTAGTCAATATCTGTCCCTAACTGTACAACCTCTGGTGCCAATTATCCTACCATTGCAGGGGACATAATAAAAGTACGATAGAAATAAGCTTGAGAGCGATCTCAAGAAATCTTAGTTTACACCCTTGTCTTGTAATAGGATGAGTTGTTTATAAACTATTCCTATCAAACATTTAGAATTCTCCTATTAAACAATAACAGAATGCAGAAAATTTAACTCTTGTTTTGTCCCATAATCCAAAATAATAGAGATATGGCATATTCCATGGAAATGTTTGATATATCATATTCAGAACAGAATTTTTGTTTGCTTTTCTGTATTCTCTTTAGGTGCCAAAATTAGCCTCAAGCACAGCTACGATTTGTGTGCCATAGACTGATCTGAGATGCATAGTTCTCTTTCTGGGGAATCATAAATAAATCAACCAGAAATAATTGACGGTGGCTGTCCGCTCAAAACCCAATCAATGCAAGCCTGAAAGTCTTTGTGGCACTTTCTAAAAATGTCAGTTCCATTGCAGCCAGAGAATCAATATGTTTATTTAAAGAGATTTTTAAGAATAAAAAAGAGACTTTGGTTTAAAGCAAAGCTGTATGGAATGGTAGGGCAAATCATCACATTTAGACTCAATATAAAAGAAATTAATTTATCCTCAGGAGGAAAATAAAATTGGTGTGGTTTTGCTTATGACGATAATTGTTTTTCCAGTCTGTTTTTGTTGTCATGTCCCAAATATGAAAAAGCAGCCTTTAAAAGGGTTAGTTAAGATCAATGATTGGTTTTTTTTGCTGGAGGACAGAATGAACAGTAAATTCCCTTCTGTATGGCCTTTTAAGTGCAGTCTAAAATGGTGTTCTGATAACAGCATATGTTCCTATTACATTACAAATACAAAATCATGAATTGTACTGTGCTTGTCAGCCATTAGTGGCCAATCAAGTGATGTAACCACTTGTTCCTGTATCAAAACCACAGTTTTAATCTGAAATTGTCCTTCTACAAAAGTGGTCTCTTGCCATATACAAATTACAAAGTCCCAACAAATGTCTACGAATGACCTGTTAAAACTCAGAGCTCTCTGAGCCTTCCCTTTTTAAAAATATTAAATCACCAGAGAGGCAGGAGTGAAAAAAAGCCAAAATTGTTTTTCTCTCTCACACAAAATAAAGTAAATATTTAATTCTCTGACAAATGAGAGTGTTGAATGGTTTTGAATAATTGCTCTCCCCAAACAATCGTATTCGTTTCCATGTGGTGCAGCACATACAAAGCTGCCGAGGCACCAGCTTCTGTGCATCCTAATCACATTATGTTCTGTTCTGCTCATTCAGACATAGCTGCAAAAGTGTCTTGGGTGTTGATAGAGTCGTATTAACTATGCATTTCCTTCACATCCTGGCTGGTGGGAAGATGTTTCTGATGACTGGGGAGGAGCAATCTTGCAATACCAGTGAATTTTGGCCTGCAATTTCAAGAAGAGAACATAAGTACTCTAAGCCCTTGTTCCAGGACAAAGGTTATCATGTTTTCTTTTGTCCCAGGAGCGGTTTCTGAAGGTCACAAGTCAGGGTGTAGAATCACTGATCCTCTGGTCCTGGGAACTGATGTTATCCCAGCTCAGGTGAATCAGTGGTTTCACATGCTGGCCTTTACATTAATAGGCCCTGGATGTTATTTCATTTGAGAGAGATCTTCAATATGTGGAAAGATTGAAGGTCTGTGTGCTACTGTTCACTTCATATGATAAACGTGTGTCGCAGTAGAAGTGTAACTTTGAACAGTCTTAGCAGTAAAAGCAGAGACCCCCTACCACAAGCAGGAATGCTCTTCAATTTTCCTACCTATTTAATTTTTGCTCTATACGTATTGATCTTTACATGTTCAACATGCAGAAGACAACTTTCAAGCCATGAGAACAGACTCCATATTGTGTAAAATCAGTGTAGGGCCTGGAGCAGTTTTGGCCCTCAAGGTGCCATTAGCCCTAGTTCAGGTGCACAAACATGCGTAATGTGCATAAAAACTTGTGTTGTGAGTTTGCTTGTTTTAAAAGCTGAGATGCTGCGACATTTTTCCAAGCCCCATGATAGTTGTTAAAATACAGTATGTGCTGTCCATTGACCTGAGGTACCATGGGGCTTGGTCAGTTTGTCATTTTTGATAGTTGCAAGGTTTTCCACTTTCCATCTCCTGTTTTGAGCTTCTGTGATGAGAAGTAAAGCTCTTTCTCTCCTTCCTCCAGAATTCCAGACCATACAAAGGGGGGACTGAGCAGTTAATCCTTCATCTGAAATTAAATGAAGAAAAGTAGATTATTGGTATTGGATATTAGGATATTAGGATATATATATATTGGATATTAGCCCATATGTATGTAACACAGTTTGAAAGTTAGCTCTCACCTGTAATTAAGATGTCAGTTATGACTGCAGACTCATTTCAGTTGCTATTTTCTTCCCCCAGTGTGTGTAATGGGTTCATTGGCCACTTTCTACTGAAAAAGTCGTTCTAATAAGCATGAGAACTATTTGCTAATTATGTTTGAATATTTATCAAGGAGCAAAGAAGTAAGAAAGGGTTGGTTTCAGCTCCTGCTTCCCTGCTCCAAAAGGAAACTCTTAGTCTAAGTATAAGCATATTGTCAGGGTGGTTCTATGGTCATCCTGTGACTTGTCAAGCTTCCATCTGTGTTTCATTGCAGTATGACTTTGTGGAGCTCCTGGATGGCAGCCGGCTGATTGCAAGGGAGCAACGTAACCTGCTGGAGTCGGAGCGAGCAGGACGGCAGGCGAGGTCTGTCAGTCTCCACGAGGCAGGTTTTATCCAGTATTTGGACTCTGGCATCTGGCACCTGGCCTTTTATAATGACGGGAAAAATGCAGAGCAGGTGTCTTTTAATACCATAATTATAGGTAAGCACAATCTTTAAAGCTCTTACCAAATGCTAGCTTGGGGTCAGGTTTTTTAGGAATTCACGGCTAGGTTTTCATTGTTAAATGGTCTGACTTTTTTTTTTTTTTTTTTTTTTTTTTTTTTTTTTTTTTTTTTTTTTTTTTTAGGTTTTCCATTTATGTGTTTCTTTTGCTACTCAGAATAAAACACAGAATATATATTTTAATTTCTTGATGTAAGGCATGAGGGTTTTAATTTCTTAGTCTAAGGCATAAGTACGTCTAGTGAAACAGTGCTTGAAAGGAGGATGCTGTTTTGAAGTATTTATTAAATGGCACAGGGCTAGATTTGAAGTATGGAGCTCATATAGTTTAACACTTATAAGTTTAGCCTTTTTGTTGGAATATAATGTCCTAAGACTGGGGGTATCAGCAGTAGAAAGTCCCAGCTATTCATGGTCTTCAAACAAAACAAATGTAAACACTTGTCAGAGCGAGACCAAGCTGTCAGTTAGTAGTGGCTCAAATGATAGGTACTTCATGCTCGGGGCACCTGTGAATTATCCTTCTCTTTTTCTGTTAGAGTCTGTGGTGGAATGCCCCCGAAATTGCCATGGTAACGGTGAATGTGTTTCTGGATCCTGCCATTGTTTTCCTGGGTTTCTGGGCCCCGATTGTTCGAGAGGTAAATCAACCCAATGCTTTTCTCGAGTCAGTTTAACCGACCATGAAGACAAATACATCAGAAAAGCAACATCTCAGATGTTCTTCTTTATAAAGCTTTGGTGAAGGTCTTTATTTTGATTGTTCTGCCGTGTTCTGTTTCACAGCAGCCTGCCCGGTGCTGTGCAGTGGCAATGGGCAGTACTCCAAAGGACGCTGCCTGTGTTACAGCGGCTGGAAGGGCACCGAGTGTGACGTGCCAACGAGCCAGTGCATCGATCCCCAGTGTGGGGGACGGGGCATTTGCATCATGGGCTCTTGTGCCTGCAACTCTGGCTACAAAGGAGAAAACTGTGAAGAAGGTAAATGAGTATTTATGCCAGCACCAGCTGTTGTTGGTCAGGTTAACGGCTGGCACATCCAGCTCTATAAATTTTTCTACATTTAGATCATATGCACTAACCCTCTTTCTTCAAAAATCATTTTACAATACTACAAATCAAGTATTGGAATCACTACTATCACTGAACTCTACAAAATTATTGTACTTTATTTATTCTCAAGTAAGCAGTGGGAAAATTCAAAGTAACGTGCATGTAACATTTTTGCTTGCCGCTGTATTTTTATTTTGTCTGGCTGAAATCAGCTAAGAAGAAAGCACATGAAACACACACTTAGAAATTCTTACTGAATTTTCCAAATATAGAGTAATCATTCATTTATTGCATTTGTTAAAAGTCTTTTCCACGGACCAGGTTGTGGAAAGTGCTGATTCGAATGCATTGGGGGGAAAATGATGCATTATTCTTGTATTCCAGAGATGTGCATAATAATATTCATTCTGGTGTGCTGTAAAATGCAGTTCATTTTCCATTCTATTTTTTTAGGGAGTAAAAAGTGCTATTTTCTTCCCCAATCAAATTGATTTTATTGATCTCTACACACAAAGTAATGCAATTAAGTCTCTGGAATTAAATTTTCAGACCATTGACCCTACAAGTGTAACATTTTATTGAGTCAAATTGCTAAATTAAATCTCATCATCTAAAGCACAAGTGAATTAAGACAGACAGCATGCAACTCATTCATTTCTGATACAATTTGGGGGTCCTGTAGAGCTGTCAGAACCATATAGCATTGGTTTGGGTCAGTTGTACCAGGGAATAGTGCTGTACAGAATCCAACACTTACTACATTTTGAATTGGCAGAGATAAGATCAGTTGCCCAGGACCCAAAGCCAATCCTGCTGTAATTCAGAAAAATGAGCAAACCTTGAAAGATTCTCCATTGATTCAGTGGTAATTTGTAATTGTTCTTGATATCAGCTATGTGCATGCTCAAAATTTACAGGATCAGAAAGTGGTGTGAAAGGGAGGTGTTCGTGCAAGGATAATTGCAGCTATGCAAGAAGTGACGACAAAGAGTGATTTACCATGTAGCCAGAGAAGGGAGGCTGGCACAAAGAGATGTTAGTCCACTTAGTATTTTCCTCATTCATTGCAATGAAAGAAAGGTGAACTTCTCAGCTTCAGCTTACTGTTTACTTTCAAGATGGGTGCAATGCTGCCTATTTCATAAGGTCATGAAATGGGAGTTAAGCCCAAAAGTGCCATTAGCACCTATGGGTTGATTCCTGTTGTTAGGATTGACAGGTTCAAGCTGATCTTTCTCATCTCCCTGCAGCGGATTGCTTGGACCCAGCCTGCTCCAGCCACGGTGTGTGCATCCACGGTGAGTGCCACTGCAGCCCGGGCTGGGGTGGCAGCAACTGTGAAGTCCTGAAGACAATGTGCTCTGACCAGTGCTCTGGGCATGGCACCTACCTTCAAGAGAGTGGTAGCTGCACCTGTGACCCCAACTGGACAGGTCCAGATTGCTCCAATGGTAAGAGTTAAAAGCACTGGCATTTTATAAAATGTTGATGTCTTGAATAGCAGCATTTTAATGCCATTATTGTGTTAGGACCTGACCTGCTGAGCTGATTGATCTCTTTGAGTTTGACTTCAGCATGAACTGTAAATTGATTCAAAGGTTCAAAATAACTGATGAGGTTGAAGGATTTGAAAATTAATGTATTTGTTTGTATCTTTTAGCTGCCTTCATCTGATAATTTCAGGTATTTCACAAGCCAGTTCAGAATGTTCTTTGCATGATATGGGTATTTCCTAATACATCTACTTAAAAATTTAAAACTACACTAGTGAAAACAGGGACATTCACATTTTAAGAATCTCTCCAGCTAATTTGAGGTAATTTTCCTGGAAAACTGAGAACATTCAACTTTGAAGGCAAAGGGAATGCAAGAATGAGTCTTAAACAGCTTTCGAGGCAGGGTGCAGGCTGCCAGGGTGGAAGGAGTTGGTAGGAGGGAAGAAGCAGAATTTCTTGAAATATGGAACTGAGCTTATTAAAACCATAGTCTGAGCTTAGAAACAAAAGGAGAAAGCTAGAGGTACTAGCACAGAGAGCAGAATCTAAATATTTATGAAGTATGACAGCAGCTTTTTGACAAATATGAGTTTTTAGAATCTGGTTTGGTAGCCACATATCAAAAAAGAAATCATGTCTAACTGTGAGACATGTATTTGTCTAAAGCAGTTCATCTAAGAACTCAGACGTTTTGTTAATGAAAACTGAACACATGGGCTAGCTGGGTTTATGCCAGCTTATGAATAAATATAACTTTTTCATGAGGAACCATCTTTTTAAGACAAATGTACTTCCTGACCAGGATCTGTGATACTTCATAATGGTTTATGCATACAAGAGTGATAGAGTTCCAAACATGCAAGAAAAAGTGAGAAAGAGAAGAAAATGTTGTCTTCTGTGAAATTTGTTTAGAAGAAAAAATCCTTTTCTGTTTCTAGCACTAAAAATGGCAATTTGTATTAGATCCTGTCTAGTTCTCAGACAAAACATGGATCCCCTGTTTACTGACACGTCCTCTACGCTTCTTTTGATGACCAGTTATGCTCCATCATTTACTTATATCTCATGGAATAATTTGTCATTACAATAACATAAAATATTTCTGATTTCATATATCTCAAGTGTGCCAGACTCGGAAAAGAATTTTTGTAAAAACATGCAGCGATTACTTGCTAAAGCTGTGCAAAATGACCTTCAGTGGAGTACACTAAAAAAGTAAATCTTACCCATAAACATGTTGTTAAGCTGTTAGATGAAGAAAAGAATGAGTTATTTCCATCAGAGGCCTTTATAGGTTTGGAATCAGCAGAGCTTTCCTCTATCTTCATCAGCAGTTTGTCCGTTAATTAGTCCTTCAATTCCACTTCAATTAAATTAACTCTAATTAATAAATTCATTACAAAGATTGACGCACCTTGCTCAAAGCTAGTGTGCTAAAAGCTGATAAACACCTTCACCCTAATGAAAAATTGATTAGATTGAAGAGAAGTAAACCTCTCTTTCTTAGAGCTGTAGTGATGTTTTGTGACTGAAGTTAATCAAACCATCTTGCATCTTTTAATCAAAAATTTAATTCAAAGTAGATATAAAATGCTATATAGTTGGGGGGGGGGGGGGAACG
>WBMY01007413.1:22411-112079 GCA_013397315.1 Donacobius atricapilla | reverse complement strand
AGAGGGAAATTACAGCTGTCTTTCTCCGTAAAGGTTTTGGGCTGTTTCTTAGGAGAAATGTCACAGCTCCTTGATACTGTGTTTAATGTTTCAGAACAATTTGAGACAGCAGGGTGAAAACGCTGTTGATCAGGAGTCTGGAAACCTTTCTTGCACTGAATGCAAGTTTCTTTTGCTGTTAAAAATAATTTTGCTCTTTTATTACTGAACTACTTGCTGTCTTTTACAAGGAAAAAAAACCCTAAATGTAGCATTTCTATGAACCGTACATGGCTACAGCAAGCTATATGCCAAAGAAACTAAACAAGTCCCTCAGGCTGTATTGTATCTCTGTTTTTCTGTTTTCTGCTTAGCAGAAGTAAAGTTTGCTGGAGTCTGACTAAATGAACCAAAACAGTAAATGCAAAATCTGGCGGTGTAAATTATCATCTTGTATTAGCTGAGACTTAATAATGTGTGTTGTATGGCCTTTGACTACCTTTGTTTGTTAACATATTTTCTAATTATTCTCTCAGATACAAGATCTTGTTACTATATGTAAATGACAAGTTAAATTGCTGTATGTTGATTTATTTTTTTAACAAAGTATTATTGAAACCAGGCTTTTCGTAGCTGTCACTGATACAAATTTACTGGAAGTAAAAGAGTAAAATGATCTTTTATGCTTTACAGATGTGTCAGTGTGTCAGCATAGTGCTAATTTGTCTCACTAAGGCTGATTCTTTATAATGAAAAATGTGCCAGAAATGGCACATTTTAACTTTGAAAGAAAGCAGGGAGAAGAGTATGGAAGGGAAACCTTGCTAATTTGAACTTCGTCATATTAGATTTTCTCTCACGACAGACAATGATCTAGGTACATATGTTACGTTTTGTCACTGTGAGTACAGTGAAACTTCTGGTAGCTTGTGAGTGCCATATAATCCAAGACACAAAAGGTTACTCTGAAGACATACGTGACCACAAAGAAGCCTGCTTGAAAATTACTGCAAGCTAGCAAAAAAAGAGCTCCGAACACTTAAACACTGAAGTCTGGCAGTTAACTAGGAGAGCATTAGCAAAGAGATAAAACTCTGTGCTCTCTGTTCTGTTGAATCTTACGTGAAAATTTCTTTCACAGTAAATTCCTTTGATTTAACTTTCAAAGATTTTTGCCTTTCTTTTTCTTCACATGTTGAATTAAAATTTAGCGCTTCTAATTAATGTATTTTCCCTCTCTCCCCCCGTGCGTGCTGCCTCCGTTCCTCTGCAGAAGTCTGTTCGGCGGACTGCGGCCCGCACGGCGTGTGCATGGGCGGCACGTGTCGCTGCGAGGAAGGCTGGACGGGCACAGCCTGCAGCCAGCGCGCCTGCCACCCCCGCTGCGCCGAGCACGGCACCTGTAAGGACGGCAAGTGTGAATGTAGCCAGGGATGGAACGGAGAGCACTGTACCATTGGTAGGCTGCCTATGCTTTACCCTGTCCTCACTGCAAAATTCAAACGGCCAGCACTGCTGGCCGCCTCTGAATAGGAAGTGTGTTGCTTTGAAGAGCGTTTCTTCAAACAGAATATTTGCATGTGTCATTCTGTGAAAAAGAGTTGATATCTCAAGAAAGAAGGTTATATAATGGCTCATCAGGTCTTCATACCTAGTTTCCCATGAGAAGAACACAGAAGAATTTCCTTTTCAGTCTTTTCCCTTTAAGTGCCTTTCACTGAGGGGGGAGGTCACTTTTATTTTGAATGGTAAATATACTATTTGATTTGTGCTTTTCTATTTTTATGTGATAGCTTTATGTCTTTTGGAAATGAAGCTTCTTATTGTTTTTCTTTCTTTTTTTCTCTTTTAAGGAGAAGAAGCACTAAAAAGTGACTTGCCTACATAAAAATGTCACTTCCACCATATAATAAATGTGATCTAACTGCCCAAAATTATTTTCCTGTCAACATAATGTTCTATTTTAGAATACTACCAAATGTCTTACATGTTAATAAAGTAACAGCAGTTTAATACACCTGATTGAGGAGAAGCCATCCTTATTAAAGCTTCTGTGTTTCTGTAACCAAGTTAGTTCTAGTGCCTGAAAATCTTTGAAAGTTAGTATACCATTACCAATGGAGCTTTTCTTACCCAGTTATTTACAGTCTGTATGTCCCATACTGAGCAGGATATTCTTCTCCACTACACAGGCTTTGACAGTGAGCTACCAGGAGAAATCATGCATGTAAATAGGAGAACTAAGAAAACGTGGAGTTGTAGTGCTAGAAAATTCCCTTCCACACGAATTCCCTTCTTTGCAAGATGTTGCAGGTCTGTAACAGTGGAGTAGAGTCCCATCCAAACAATTTTTATCTCAGCAGAACCACAGAAAAACCTCTGCATGACAACAGGTAGGAAGCACAGGCAAAGGAACTGGCAATGTAAGAGATTACTAGTTTGCACTTTGGTGAGTGGAGAGCATTGCATGAAGCTCATTAAAGGCTCTGACAGGAGTCACCACGTGACTGAAATATTTATGGGTCACATCTCCCAAGTATGAGAAGGATCATGGCTAAGCACTTTGAGGTGGATTGAATTGGCAACATATGAGGTAGCCACAGGTAAGACAAAGGCAAGCATAACACTGAGTGATGAGGAAATCATGGATAATCTGAATAATAAAAAAAAAAATCCAGTAAGTAAAAAACCCCACATAGTTCTGTGTTTGGAGAGATGGTCAAAAGTGGTGATGGAGCTGAAGCAACAGGATAGGACAGTAAGACTAACTGCAGTTGAGCCAATGGATGTGAATGTATCATGATTTGCTTTTGCCACAAGCTAAAAAGAGCCTGGAGAATTTTAACTTTCATGGAAGTTTTGGAAGGGCTCTAACTCTGTGTTAGCACAGCTAAGCCATAACAGGGACGTGAGGATCTTGACAATTGCAAACCCCAAGCTGTGCTCTCAGGTATTTTACAGCCCCAGCTGAGGGGCAGATGGTGGTACTGTGTGTGGTACCGTGTTGTGAGAAGCAGTGGTAAGAGCTTTGAGGACAGGGAAAATGAGGGCCTGTTACAGCTATATCAATCACATCATTGCCCCCAGAAGATGAGGTAAGAAGAGAGTCAGGTGTGAAAGTAATAAGATTGACTTGAGAATTATTTTTTACAGCAATCACAATTAATTTTTAAAATTTGGTTGGTTGTTTGGTTTGCGGTTTTTGTTATTTACTGGCAAAATCGCTCAAACATATGAGGGAAAGGTAATCAAGATGCATCTGCGGAATCGCAGGGAGAATCGATAGGGTTAATGTTTTTGAGGAGCTTTCAGAAAACATGCTGACAAAGAGAGTAGAGAGGTGCAGGGAGAACTGGTTTCTATACAATAAAAGAAAGTAAATATTTAGAAGTAGGATAAAGCCTTTCCCTTGACTGCTTTAAGTTGCCAACGAGCAATTACTCAGCAGATCACTCTGCTGTTGGTCTTGCTGACCTTGGCAGCATTTCAAGGGTTGTAGTTATACACGGATGAACTGCTCTTGAACAATTTTTCCAACATATTAAGCACAAACAAGTTTTTCCTCAGCACTGGGCAAGCAGGTCTGCCTTCCCACCTGTTTATTCTTTAAATGGGTGTTTACTTTGTGGTGGCTGCTGCTGTAAAGATAGTTTGATTTGTTTATATTGCCCTTACAGCCTCCAAGGCAAGCAATGAGGTACAGGCTTTAACCTGCTATTACATTTATTTTTTTAGAGCTGTTTTCTTCAGGATCCCCATGTTACAGAGAAGTCAGGTCATTTTATTGCTCATTTCCAACAATATTTTGACTTAGTGGGGGAAAAATTGGTGCCTCCTTAGCTAGGCAGTTAAAGAGTCAATTTGCTTTTCTCTCATCTACCCTACAGTAGGTAGTAGCTCTTTCTGAGCAATAAATTTCAAAACACAAGGGACTTCAGAATGTTTCTCTATGCAAACCAATTTTTTATTGTCACCCTCCATTTGTAACCCAGGCATTTTATGCTACTTAAAACTCTCTACTTAGTAGCAGAATATTTGCATAATATGTGTTATGTGTATGAAAGACTCCTACTCACTCTCCCTTTATATGTCTAGAAATAAACAATTGCACCCTTCTTATTTCTAAAAGTCCTTAACTATTTAGCTCCGGTATGTGAAGTATTTTAGAAATGCAAATGTGTTTCTTTGTTGCAGCTATTAGCTTGAAGCCCTCAGAAGTGCAACAGCCAAAATAAACAGCTTCTTTGGGAAAGGAATATTCCAAAGAAACTGTAAATCTTAAAGGCAATTCACTTTACTCACTTCCTGGGAAAGGAATAGCCCTCCAGATCTCTGGCTGGATGTGCAAAATGGGCCAGATGTGTATGCATTAGTCACAGAAGTGCTAATTGGAATATATACTGAATCGTCTGAATTCATAACTCATTTGATCAAAGAATTTATGGTCTTCCTGTAAAGCATGAATGCCATTCAAAATGGTAAAAAAAATGGTTTGTACCCTCAGCTAACAATTTTTATGTATTCTTAAATAACTATCTGTCCGGTCTCATTTTCAGTTAGCCCACTGTTTCTATTGTAAGTTGGCATGAGTTAAAACAGAATGAAGGCTGTCTCCTTATTAAAACAAGGTAGTCCTTAGTTGTATTTCTCTCTAATATAATTTCAGTCTTAGATTGCTTCTTGAGTTATGCTGATTTTTAAATATACTTCAAAATATTTAAATGGAATTTAGTCAGAGGAAATTCTAATTACTCTAAACTGCCAGATTCCTATTTCATTGTTTTATTTTGCTTTTTTTAATTTCAATACTTCAGGATGTTAGGAAGAAAAAGTGTAGGTGATTGCAAAGGTTTGCTTTCATTTGTTCAGCAAAAAATTTAGATGTCTGCTTATCTGTTTTGAAGATAAGGGTTTCCCTAAGGCTGAAGATGACAGGACTGGATTGGAGAAATCATCTACTTTGATTTGTGATAGAGAACAGAGTAGACTAAATAAAGCAGGGAGGAGGGGAGGTCTATTTGTTTGAAGCAATGTATATAGAAAAGTGGACAAGACTGTTAAGACTAATGCAGTGAACTGGATGTCTATTGCTGATATCCATTGTTCCATTACGGGTCTTTGACACGGGATAGTGCAACTTCCATAGCACACCTGATGTCAGCCACACTTCTGAGCCACTGCCTTTGCTCTGAATGCATGTTTCCACATATTTATATCAAAGATTTTCAGAGGTAAGTACATGCTCAGCATTTTGATGAATGAATCTAATAGAAATTAGCAAAACTCAAAACCTGGTGCTATTGTTTAGCATCTTGGAGGTTTGAACTAAATATAGGTAATGTATGTTTCAAGTACTAAACAATTTAAGGCACCTAAGTTGCTTATAATCACTTCCCTCTGGAGAACTGTAGTCATAAAATCACAGATCATGGAATAGTTTGGGTTGGAAGGGACCTTGAGAGGTCAACCCCCGCTGCAGTAAACAGCAACATCTTCAACTAGATTTGCTCAGAGCCTCATTTGCTGAGAGCCTCATCCAGCCTGGCTTTGAATGTTTCTAGGGCATTCACGACCTCTCTGGGCAACTTGTTCCAGTGTTTCACCACCCCATTGAACAAAACTTCTTCCTTAAGTCTAGTCTGAATCTACCCTATTACTTCAAAACCATTACCCCTTGTCCTGTCACAACAGGCACTCCTAAAATGTTTTAATGTAATGTTATACAATTTCCTCTATCCCCATGAGAACAGGTTAAATCAACAGTCCACTGCAGAGCTATGGAAAATCACCTGTCAATTGTTTATTTGGTCTGCAAGTGGCATTCATGGGTCTGAGGTGAGCATCCATATATTATTTTGTGAAGCTCAACCTGCATCTCAATGGGATACAAGATGGCAGATGCACAGCTAGTGCCCAGGTGATAGCCTGGATGAAAATTTGCTCTGTAATTAAGTTTTCATAACAGAGTTGTGCCAAAGTATGTTTTTGTTTCCTTTCTGTCCTGGCTTGCAATGAGTTCAGTGACCCTCTCCTGTCTGAGTAGTTGTCTTGTGAGATTGGAACAGTTATTATTTCAGAAAGTCTATTATTTTTTGTGATATAACTGTCATGTACCATGACTATATTAGGTAACTGTCATAGGAAGCCCATAAATATGAATACTTTTCCAGCTGCTTTTCCATTAAACTCTGTTAGCTGAATGAAATTAGTAAATAATTACGTTGGTGTGGAACCTGCTTTATCGATGCGCTGTGTAACAACTCACTTTTACAATGCAGCCTAATTTTTCTATAGACTAAATTAGGTTTTGCATAATCTAAATTGCAAATTTGCCAATTTGCATTAAAACGATGCCTTCTTGTTCAGAATTGTCAACACCTCTTTTTAAAAAGTCTTTAACATTAAGCATGGGTGGGTTAGACCATCTGTTTGTGAAGCTTGCCTGCAGCTCCATTACTTAACACAAGACAGGTTACAGCTGTTTAATTGTTATCATGTTGAACGATTATCTTTCAATCCAAAATTAATATTTGTATATGTATGCATGGAAAGTGTATCGTTAAACATGAATGAGCTAAATGTGGATTAATGCCATTAAGCATTCATATTAATGCCTCAGGAGGGCTAAAGATAGCATCATGGTACTTCCATGCTACTTTTGAGTGCCACTTGAGGCGGCTTTACCAGGTATGCAGAACTGAAAATCAAAGCTAGTGGTGGTTCACTGAGAAGTGTGCAGCTTATGTTTATATTCCAGCGAGAACTGGGATCTAATTGGTTTATTTTCTAAGAATTTCCCCTAAAATTTAGTTGAGAAAAAAATAACGAGGAACAGCAAATTATTTATTTTAACTTTTTGCTTTGCTTGAAAAACAGTAGCATGACATTCAAATCAATCAAACAAAAAAAATAAATTTTCCTCAGCAAGGAATTTCTAGTTTCATCTATTTTAGCCAGAAAATCAGGAATGTCATCTGGTTTGGATATTCAGAATTATGAAGAAAATAAATCTAGAGCACTTTCCCATAAGTGTGTTTCCATTTGCACAGGATGTTCTGGTGACTGATTAAAATGGTTTTCTGACAGGGGACAAACACGAAGGCATCACAGTGATGGTTTTCCATGCGACCACGATCAGATCAGCATAAGCACAGAAGCGTACAGCAAGTGTTGAGGAATGCTGAGATAGAATCTCCTCCAATAAGTTATATGGTTTGCACCTGTTCCCATCAGCACGTGTTTAGCTTAGGGCTCCTTATACTGCAGATTTCAAATATGACTGCAGGGAAATGACATTTTATCTCTCTATAAGATCAGAGAGCAAGTAAAGACAAATGTGTTCCCTTCAGCTAATTAAACGAAATGCTTATAGAAAACTTGATATGGTTTTGTGTCATTACACTATACATTTTTGACACGTGGGCTTGACAGAGTAAGTCATGAACCAGTTTGAGGGCTTGGTCTATCTTCTCTACATTTGCACATTAGCAGCACAGATAACCAGTATTATGATGCCCACTGTCATGTCAGTGCTGATACTAATTGCCAAGCATGGCTCACTTTTCCTGGAAGTTTAAATTCCTGATGATATTCACATTTCAGAGCAATTTAATGTATCACATATTTATTGTACCTTAATGCATGCACAGGAATTTTTCATAAATTTTAAGATTCTTTTGAAATTTTTTGTCCCTCAAATTGTACTAAATACTTCTGTATGAATCTATTCTGCAATTAGCAAAATTCCTGAATTTCTGGTTTTCTTTAGTTATGGTTCTTGGAATCATACCTGAATACAAGTTTCATCTTAAAAATAAGATTGTATATGAATAAAAGTATGATCTTTGATATTAAAATAGTTTTTATCAGATAAAATCAATCAAATGATCAAAACTAATTATATCCAATATCAATTAGTTCACCACAATATTGTGAGCGGAAAAGATTCAAAACACCTGACTGCTTTGCAGTTGGGATTTTACAGCATTTATACCTATACCCTCAATGCGAAAAGCCTACGAGGAAAACATGATGACTTTCTTGGCATCCAGAGGATCAATAATCACAGTTTAACAAGCTTCATGAAATTTAGAACAAAATTGGGGTTTATATTTCCTGTGCCTAAAGGGCATGTTATTAATTTGCCCGGCTAAGCTTTGAGTATGCCAAATATTTGTGCATTTGGTAACCAAAAAAATACTCGATTACCAGGTGAATTTAAGATAGAGCACGCATTTGTGGAACTGGGAAAAAAAGTGAGTTATTGGTCAGGCCTTAACACATTTCAAGACCAAGTATCTCAAATACGAATTAACTGTTAGCATACTTTAAATTGCTAATTGGTTAATTTGCATTTAAGTGAGGACCACATGTGAAGTTCAAGTTAGGCGCATTTTTGAAAAGCAGCAGAATCCTCTGAGATGCGAAGACTTTTAAAGCTCGTTGTGAAGCTTATTTGAGCTGAAGTGGCCAGAGAGTAAGTGCTTTAGTACATTGTATTGTTGCATGTGTCAGACCATATTCCATAAATCCTTTCAGTCAGGGAGAAAGATGGAAATAATGATGCTTCCCATCCTGATCCATGCCCTAATGTGTTTTCAAGCTGAATTTATCTTTCATGCAGTTCTTAATGTAAGTGTCAGGTTTTTACCTGTAGCTGAGGCAGGTCTTTACAAGTTTGTTGATTCAAATGGGCATTTGAACTTTTTAGGCCTGTACATGTGGGATAGTTTTAACTCCTTAAAGGCATCTACCCTTTCTTCTAAATCCTCTTCCAGCTAAACTAATATTAAATAGGAAACAACACTGCTCATGATCTTACCAATATTCCCAAATTTCCTATGTCTACTACATCCTTAAAAATAACTAAACTTTTATTCTAATACATATGTAGCTTTCCAGTAATAATTATTAGAAATCTTGCTTTTCAGTAAAATTGGAATGAACAAATTTTCTTCTCCAGAACAAAAAAATCTAAAGGCAAATGGGTTTATGTGTCTTTGTATATAAATCCCATAAATACTTTCTACAAAGAACAGTTGCAATTTCAGGAAGGGATAAATTGCAACAGAGTCAGCTCTCTCTGCAAATATTTAAAATGCATAAATGATTAAGAAGGTATGAGTTCAGGGTGACGACAGTGTTTTGGCCTGTGTAAGGAGGAAAAGAAAAAAAATCGTGTGAAACTATGATTCCATCCATGTGCTCTCCTTTACAAGAAGGGCAAAGGGAAATTTAGGAGTAAAAAAAGTATCAAACGGGAAGAGTGTTTGTAATCCTCCTCTATTGGCAGCAATGCTCTGAACATATGGTACGTCTAAGACAAGGTTCTTACAAACTCACAGAATGGATGATGACTATGAGCTGCTTACAGAGGAGGGAACATGTGCTTTCGGTACTGTTCAGTGATGAATAGAAAGAATTGCATTTGCAAATGATACCAAAGCCTGCTGCCCCCAAACACTTTGGAAGACAGGACAAGAATTTAAAATTACTTTAACAAATAGCACAGACTATGCAGAAAAATAAGGTGCAATTCAACAAATGCTGGCTTCTGTGCTTAAGAATAATCAGCTGCACAAATCCAAGTTGGGAAGCAGTTTGCCAGGCAGAAAACACTGTAGGACATGCTGAATTTGACATGAGCAAACCTTTCTGAAGAGAGGCTACAACAGTAGCTTTAAAATTTTGTGAATTCTGGACTTCTGTAAGTTTTTTAGTGGAGGCATGGAGCTCCTCAGAATTTGCATATGGATGCATGTTTTTCTTAGTCACTCTTTGGGAGGGAAAGCAATTGCCTAAAGAAATCAGTATGCTATTCCCTAGGTCTGCTGTGGGTAGGATAAGAAATGCTGGGTTTAAATATTACAAAGGTTATTTGAGGTTTTATGTTCAAAAGGTGGTTTAATTGTCAAAATAGTTAAACTGTGGCTGGGTGAAAATGAGAGGAAATAAGGGTGATCTGGCAGCCAGGTCAGGACAAGCAAACCACCATGGACTGAGGCTTGAATAGATTAGAGAAGTCAGACCAGAACTGTCAGCTCTGAGTTTTGTGCCAGCTCCCCCAAAACAAGCACCAAAACTTATGAACTGCATTCTCCCTAAAGCTTGCAGTAAGTTTTCTCTTCTGCTGGCAAGTGCCTGTGAAACCACTGATAAAATGTGTGCCTCATCCCCTGCTACTGCTTGGCTGCACAGGGAGAAAAAAGTAATGTTCACAAGAAGAGACTGGTGCACAGGATGAACTGGTAAAGGACGATTTCGAAGACCTGGATTCAACCCCTGATTCTAACATTTTCCGTTAGTTGCTCACAAATACAGACTTCAAAGAAGTGCTCTCTGACTGTTCTTTACTTTCTGGGAACAAGATTTGCACATGTGTTGAGTTGCTTAAAATGCTGTTTCATGTGTGAAATACTATATAATTCTAAGTATTCCAGAAAATCACATCATAGGTGCTTGTAGCCAAGTGAATGGAGATTTCTCACTCTGATGTTTCTATTCTTTATTTAGTGGTAAAGGGAGGTAAGAATGTATTCTCTTCATACCAGTAGTATGAAGATAGTGTGCTAAGTAATTGTGACTTAGATAGAAAGGCGGTAAGAAGGTCTGAAAAAAGAACTGTTGCTTCCTTGTTTAGGTTAGCATAGTGTGCCTGCTACTAAGCCATCAGCTGTTTGTGAGAGAGTGAGTGCTGAATGACGGCTGTGAGCTCTGCATGTTCACCAGGGAAGAAGTGTATAAAACTTGCACAGGTAGCCACAAGCCCATCATTGACTAGATTTTGGATGCTTGACATGGCCACTGTCATGGTATTCTTGTAATGTGCTCAGGGTTCTTTGGCATGTGGATGGTGAATCAAGTTTTATACAAATATTAAAAATTAATGAAAATAAGTGAAGATGCTAAAACTTTCTACCTCTAAACAAACAGATAAACAAAAACTTTCTAACTCTAAACAAACAGATAAATGTGTGGAAAGCTTAAGGGAAACAATAGGTTAAAAACATAGCATGGTTTGCTTACCATCCGTTTTTATTCCAAGAAAAACCTGCTGTCTCCCTGTATGACACTTGGTGCAAGGTTATGTAGCAGTGTAAACATGACTTATGCAAGCGATGATGTTCACGTGTTGCTGTAGAGGATGGGTGTCTGAGAGCATGAAGTTTGTGTAAACAGTGGAGATACTTAGGCAGTCATTCACCAGGGAATGGGAACTGCAATATGGAGCTGTGGGAGATGAGGAGAGGGAGCAAAGCAGAGCTTGCTCCGAGAGGAGCAAAACAGTGTTCTTCATCGTTGCTGATACTGAAAGTATTTCTTCATCATCTCTCCTTTCTTTTCTTCCCCACTTCGATTCTTTTCTTCCCCCTCCTTTGGTTCTCTTTTCTCTTTCTATTTTCTCCTTCTGTTTTCTTTTAGACGAAGAGGATGTAATGCAGTAAAGAAGGGAGAAAGCTGTATTAGTGGAGAGGAGGCATGGGTTTGACTCACACTTTCAAGGTGTCAAAAGTAAAAAAAAAATTTAAAACAACCTAGTTTTTTATTTAGGCTACCCTAGATCAATATGGCTTTGGTCATATTCATTTGTGGTTTCGCTTCATGTCTGCTGGTGCTATGAGGTTAAATCTGCTCTTACAGCAAAGTAATTCATGACTCTTGAGCTATTGAGTTGACACTGTAACAGGCCTATATATACATTACAAAACATGGGGCATGTTACAGTCTAGTGTATAGATTACAAAGATTATGATGGGTGAAGATGTCTGATGGAGGATAATGATATAAACTAATAGAGATATAAATTCACTATACAGCATTTAGAACCATGTCACCACTGTAATCCCATATGACAGAATAATCAGAATAAAGCGGTGTTATAAGTACCAATTAAGGAACATCAAATCAATGGGTATGTGACTCATGCTGATTTAAATGGGAGCTGATTGGAATAAATGGATTTAATATGTACTTTTATTCTCAGGCTGTTCTGTCATACCTGGAGGAAGTAGTATATGAATAAGGAAGACACTGGCTTACATTTCTGATATGAAACTAATGGGAGACATTAAATATTTTTTTAAAAAATTCAGGGTTCTGACTGGTTAAGAAATATGCTGTGTTAAATGTGAATTTGCCTGTCACCATTTCTTTGTAAAATCATTTATCATTTATTTGTTTATATAAATACCCACACAGATTGATGGCATCATTTCTATTTTATTTTGTGTGAATTTTGAATGCCACTTAGATCTTCCTGGGCTTTGAGTGGCCTAGAAAACGTACAAATCTTATATCATCATTTTTGTTTTTCTTTTTTCCACTTGGAGTTATATGAAGTCCTTCTGCTCCTGGAGGTAATAGCAAGATTTTAAATGGCACAGTCTTAAACTCTTCAAGAAAACTCCTGTAGGTATATTGTCTGGTCTGTAATTAGACTTTTTAAGGATGAAAGGTGCCAGATTTATGTGCCAGATGTGTAAATATCTTGCCAAGGAGCACCTGCTGAGATGGTTCATCCTACTGAAGTGCTCCAAATCCCACCTGGAATTCTCTTTACAGAGGAGGGGAAAGGCTTGTATTTTGTATTTCCACACAGGTTCATTCCTCTTTCAGTTGTGGTGCCGTGAAGATAAGAAGGACAGCATGGCTAGTTAAACTTCACTGCAACGTTAAAAAATCTTTGGTCGTTCATTTTCTGCTTTGTGGTTTTTCTACAATGGTGCATATTAACTAAAATAGTTTCTTACATTGTCCTTAATGTCAACTGACCATGAGTAAAAGGATGCTGCAAGGTAGAACTTGTTTTCTGAGCATTACAGTTTTGTGTTTGGAGCTGACTTCTTATAAGACTGCTGGATAAAAAAAAATCTTAGAGAATTTTCTTAATCTCTCTTGTGTTTGGGAGGTTTTTTTGTTCGGTTTTTTTTGGGTTGTAGTTGTTTTGTTGTTGTTTGTTTCTTTGGGTTTTTTTAATGGAGATTGAATTCTGAAAATAAATACTGATGATGGGGGGCTTGGGATCGCAGGGACCGTTCTCAGTTGCCAAGGAGGGTTTTTTAATGTTCTGTTACCTAGACTTACACTTGTAGAGGCATTTAATGTTTTACTTGTGGACAGATGAATTCCCCAGACAGACCTGATTGCTTTCTTTTGATTAAATAAAGCTTGATTTTTCCTCCACACATACTACACCATGTTTTAAACTGTGTAGGAGCAAGGGGAATTATACTGGATGAGTAAGAGAAGAATTTGATCCACCCTGAAATGTAGCTGTATCATTTTTCTTTTTGTTTGTAGTTAATGTGAAAAACTACCTAGTTTGTTGCTGGTGCTCTAAATGTTCTGTAATTTATGTTTTCATTTTACTTTGTCTTGCATTAACCTTACCATTATAGGGGGAAAACAAAAGAAGTTGTGCAGTGGACACTTGACATTTTCTTCAAGAAAAAGGAACCAGAAAAATTCATCCTTTTAGTTGTAGCAGTGACTGTGCCTCCTGATATATATCACTTCCCTCCTTGGAGTCCAGAGCAGCTTTTTTCTGTTCATCCAAACTGGAGGAAAGTCTGTAGCTGGAAAGGCCTTTGTTACCAATCCAGAGGAATCCTAGCAATGACAGAGAACTCGCCAGACAGGGGCCATCATCCATCAGGGATTTAGGAAAGTCAAATTTTAAAAGAAAGAGAGTCCATGAGGGCTGTGCTGAGAGACCTTGTCCCCAGCAAAACCAGGGGCTTGAATCCAACTTTCCTGGCTCAGTTTGCTATGTCCCCACTGCAGTGGTCTGTAGTCTCCTATCTCCTTGGGCTTGGCCGGCTGGCTTTGGTAGGCTGCCATAGGCTTTGCTATACGACATTAAGCCCTTTCACACAATTGCAGTTGATATCTGTTTCCTAGAAGGAAGGAGGGAATATGTCACTCATCTGTGCTGTGTCTCATGTATTAAGAGTAGGCCCTGCTGTTTGAAATCCGTCTTATGCTCTGTATGTCATTCTTCCATCTGCCTCCTCAAATCTTTTGTAAAAACTTAAGTGTCATAACTTAGAAGAAGTCTTGCTGTTCTTGTATATACCATGTTATTTATTTTTATACATCTAAAGCCTTAGTTTAATTTTCACCTGCTTTTCAAAATGAAATGGATCATCACACTATTAACCCTACTACACCCCCTTCCACCCCATATTTACAATACAGCTTATTTTACATACTTGGTTTGAGTGCTCAGAAGAATAACTGTGACTGAATTGAAGCAGAAGAAAAAAATCCTCCTAAAAATCCTGTTAATCCATTGAGAATTAAAATAGAGTGCTGGTTATGCTGTCAGAGTCATGAGTGACCTACAAATCAAAAATCCTCCTGCGTGGTTAGTGTTTTAAAGCACATAAGCTAAGGAATTGCTCTTACGTGGTTTTGAAAATGGAAATTTTAAACTGGCTTTGATTATATTTTTGTTATATAAAAAATCAAAGCATGTGAAGATAAATCAGAAGAAATGTTGTCTCAGAAATGTAGCTTCCCTTTTGCTTCTGCAGGCCTACTTTCTAAAACAGTTTCATTGATTCATGACGATGGTTGCTGAAAAGAGAATTTCTTGCATTTTTAAAAGCCTTGAAATACATTTTCATTTTATAATGTAAGACCTCTCATGTCAGGTGCACCTGCTTGATTTGCATGTGAATTCTGAACAATTTGTTTCATGTGACACTTCTGAAATGTCTGTCTGTTTTTTTTTTTCTTTTTAATTCTCAAGCTCACTATTTGGATAAGATAGTGAAAGGTACTGTATATTTGCTCTTTGACATGCCTTTGTCTACATGGTTTTTTGGGTTTTTTATATTAATATATAGTTAAAAACATACTAGTCTGAGCAAAAGAATCTTTTCTTACATACATTCCATGGATTATATATATAACTCATATGGCTTTGAAATCATCTCAAAATTTTGCTTCTGTTATATGGTAACACTTTATCAGTAATTATACATTTATGTACAAACTGTATACATGTGTTAGATTTAATCTGAACCAATAACTGAAGATAGCATTCATTTGCTGTTTGGAACTTTTTATTTGTTAGTTTTGTCATTGGTCCTCTGCCTACAAAACCCTAAATATTGAGGAAACAAAGCAAAGTGATACTCTGGTCATAGAACAAGTGTCATTAGTTCTAAAGAACAGATTAATTATAGAGATGTGTGTATTTATATACTGACACATCAATAGAATTCCCGAGGCTTATAAGTTTTTGATTATCTAAATGTAGAAAATCTATAGGAAATTATGACTTGTATCTTGTATGAGTTTAGAAAAATCTTTTATAGTCTATGCAACATTTTCAAATAAGAGGTTCAAGGATGCAGAAGCCTAACACAAAACAGCAAAGATTCTTGTATCTTCAGTTATGGTGAAAAATTGATTTAGAAAAATGTTTAAAATATTCCTACCCCTCTTTCCCTGAGTATCTTCCTCTATTCCTTGTGTTTTTTCATTAGAATATGGCAATATTGATGGCAATATCCAGGCTTTCACACAATAAGTCTTGAGTGTACCCAGTTGACTCCTAAATTGCTTTGTCAGTATTGCAATTATATATGTAAGTCTTCCATCAGTCGAATAGAAGAAATATTAAGAAAAAAAAGATCTCAGTGCATTAACAAATATTATTAGCAGCTGTAGTCTGAAAGAATAAAAGTAGCAAGACCAATTTCAACCTGGCATGATGGCACAACATCCATAACTGTAGCATCCCCATCCTTCCTCACAAGAGGTTTTCCTGATTCTCTGCCTTCTAAGAGTGATTTGACAAGAGTTAAGCATCCTTTATAACTTTTTTCTGTGAGTTTGTAATTTGGAGCTACAAGGTTGAAAGGAGTCAGTAAATTCAAAATTCTTTAGTCCAAAAAGCAACTTACTTCTGAAAAACCACTCTAAGCTTAGCCAAAATGAATCAGTAGGTTAGTTGACAAAGACAGGGGTTCTAAAAAGTGAAGAATTGTTTACCCAGTTACTTAGGGGTTTTGGATGAAAGTTTACAGAAAATTGTTGTGTCCAGAAATATCTGATTTGTAGCCACCTTCTCATAAGATAGTTAGTGCCATATCTGTACTTGCTTCTGTCAGTGTTTTATCATAGTCATAGATAAAAAGCACCAAAATCTACATATTTATAGCATTGTCATTGTCATACAGATCATGTTGGCTGCATGCCAGATTTCATCACTAGGAAGTGATAGAAACTGTTGTTTTTTTTTTTTTAATGCAATGTTAGACTGAAAACAATTATCGATTTTGGATATATTAAATTATGTTAATTGTTTCCCAAATTTTCCCTCCTTGGCCATAAAAGCAGACAAGATAGGATATAAAGGTAACAGCACAAAAGCCTTAGGGAGATTGTCACAAAAAATCACTCTCTGCTATCTGTCTTGAAGCACGTCACTACCGTGTTTTTGTTCAGTCTA
Source organism: Donacobius atricapilla (assembly GCA_013397315.1). Lineage (NCBI taxonomy): Eukaryota > Metazoa > Chordata > Aves > Passeriformes > Mimidae > Donacobius > Donacobius atricapilla. The sequence continues at coordinate 95,638 of WBMY01007413.1, read as the reverse complement.
TCAATGTTTATTGTGGTCCTTATGGTATTTCATTTTGTCCGTCCTAAGTAATCAAATACGCACAGCTATTACATTAAGTTGGAAATCCTGTTGGTCCTGTCCCATCCGTATGCAGCCTGAATCCTAATGTTCGTTAGAATAGATGCTAAGCTGCTTCACTCTTCCTGGGCTTTGCTTATTCTGTGAAAAGGAATGTATTTTTGGCATAAAGTATAGTCATTAAAACTGGCCTATACTTTGTGCAATTATTTAACGCACTGTAATTTCACATGAATACACGGCAACTCTGAGACCAGATAAAGTTAACCTTCTCTTCTATTACTTGCTTAAAATCATACCCATTTTCCCACTTAAGAATTTGGAGGGATTTGTTCATAGTAACAGGGAGCTTAATCATTTGTGCCAGTAATTAATCAATACTGCATAGAGCAAATAATGATCTATTCTATGAGCACAGAAAAATGTATCATTTTACACAGCTGTGTTTGCACTATGCACTCATCTCTTATTACTTTGAAAAAAAAATTTAAAAAACAAACTTAATTTTGTCTGGCCTGCAGGTATTTAGAGGATTGGTGCATTTATTTCCTGCCTGTACAGGTAAGTGGTGTCTCAAGTGTCAGGCCAATCAAAGATGCCACTTTGTTAAGATTTACATTCCCCAGGTAATGTTGCTGTTCCACTCCATGTGCAATTACAGTATTTGTGCTGTTCTTAAGGCCTGTTCCCAATAAGTGTCCCTTGTTTGTATTTTTTTTTCTTTTTATATAATTATAATATTTAAATCACTTGTGCTTTTTCTTTGTCTGTTTCAACAGAGGGCTGCCCTGGTTTGTGCAACAGCAATGGGAGATGCACACTGGACCAAAATGGCTGGCACTGTGTCTGCCAGCCAGGATGGAGAGGAGCAGGTTGTGACGTAGCCATGGAAACTCTCTGCACTGACAGTAAGGACAACGAAGGAGGTAAGAGACACCAACTGGATCTTTAACTCTGGGGGAAACGTGTTGAGGAATGGAGATTTTTCAGTCAGGTGTTTAAATACTGCCATGAGAATCATACATGCATTTGACTCGCTCTTACGTCTGTAAGAATGTGCCGTGGTCTTCAGTGCTTCCTTATGACGTATTGGCAAAGCCTTACAAGCTGCGTGTGACAGGTGAGATGCGTACTTAGAAAAAGATAGGTGTCACCTTAGTTTCCCTGCAATGTTCTTTTATACTGGAAAAAAATGTAGTTTCAACCCAGTGAACTGTTGTAGAGGGGAAAAAAAGGAAGTAGTTCAAAATTTTGGTGACCTCACAAGGAAAATCTCCCAAGAGAATAGGCTGAACTGGGAGTTCACATTTTGAACTACAATGCAATTGCTGCAAACAATTGGTTGCCCAGCCTACAGAGATCTTCTCTCTCCACAGCCTGTGGATGCTTCCATAACTGACAGGATGCACCCAGAAGTCTTGTCTTTTTTTTTTTTTTTTTGGCTTACTTTTCCACAGTCTGTCATTCAAGTGACAGGTAACAATCTGCAGCGAGATACAGGCAGGACTGCTAACCTAAGGAATCAATCTATGATTATTATTGTAGTCTAGGGAAGCTAGAGGGGCTGTAACTTAGCATGATTCCAGAATCACATTAAAAAAACCCACAAAAGCAAGATTAAATATGAATGCAGTCCAATGTAAGATCAGCATAATGCTTTTATTGGTGGTCTTTCTTCCCCTTCTCTCATCAATTCATTTTGCTTAACACCTTCAGATTCAAAGAAGAGAGAAAAACTCCATTAAGGCCTCTGGGTGATGATAAAGTCATCTGGGACTTTGTCTTTCTGTTTTGGAATATGTATGCCTCTGCAATTGCTGGCTGACTCTTTGCTCTCGTATCCCTACTGCAGCTGGGATCTTAGACGTCACAAACTATAAATAACAGCAGCATTTACTTCCTGAGGAAAAAAAATAACAGCATTAAAACTGTCCTCTTGTTTATAACTGTACACATCATTTGCTTGGTATGCTTCTCCGTTACATATTATATATTTTGAGGCAGTTTTCCATACTTAGGGGCCTAAACAGTCTGACCCAGATTCCAGCAGAGATGTGCTTGTTTGGGGAATTAGGTTCAGATGGCCCAAGGAATTACAAGATAAGGAGAAAAGAGAAACCTGCAAGCATGGAGACAAAGCAAGGAGGAGAAGAAATTAGGTGGAAGCATAAACAACTTGGAGGAAAAAAGATTATATAGGAGGGAAAAGAAAAGGAAAATACATTAAAAGCCCAATAGTATGCTAAAACAGATTCAGTAAATGTTAAGGATCTTATAAGGATGTGACATATGACAGCAAGAGTCAGGAGCAGGTAATGGAGCGGTAGGAGGAAGAACAAGGTGAACAGGAATGCATGTAAATGGAACAAGAGAAAAGAAGTTGCTCCTTCAGACTGAAAACAAAAATAGCTTTTGTGGGGATAAGGAACAAGGAATTGGAGCAGAACAATCTAACAGGATGACTTATAGAAGAAAGAATGATGTGGGGGGGAAATAGCTAATGCTGATACTTTGTTGCTTTTTTTTCTCTCTCATTTCCTTTTTTCATATTGCCATAATGGACATCATTATGCAGCTATGCATGAGGAAGGGGTTGGCCAAGCACTTATTTTGCTGTGATTGACCTGTATAATGCTATTTGTCAATGGCATTTCTCTTATTTTAATTTATATGCTTTGGTACAGTGCATATTCACTTCAGTCTTTAACTCTGGCTGAGAAGAAAGGTTAAAATTTAACAAATCAAATTAAAAATGGAAGTATACCTAACAAAACTAGGGAAAGAAAGTCTGCTTTGTAAGCTACCTGGAAGGAGAAGAAGTATTGCTTCCCTTTCCTGCAATCAACCCACTAATCTCCAAGCAAGCCATTATAATTTCAGACAGCTACAGGGAATAGCACAAGTATTCTTCTGCTGTATTTGTTTATCGTGGGAGATTAGGTTATCTGAGCACTTGTGTTGAATTTATATTATGACTGCTGGTAGTGTGATCTACATCTCACTAGGCTCAGTGGTTATATAATTAAAGTTATCTCAGTTGTTGTCTGTTTGATAGGCTGTGGTTAGTGTTTATGCTTTATCCTACACTGGGTAGAATATATTTCATATATTAATATGAGCACAGTTCATGAATAAAAGTGTCTGCTGTTCCTTTGATTCTTAGCTTTTTCTGGGATTGATTATCCAAATTCTGTGAACATGAGCATCCTAAGGATCCCAGTGGGAATATTCTCCATAGGAAATCCTAATGGCATCAAGACATACTGGAGTATTTTCCCTCTTAGATACTATTGACATATGATGGGATGATTATTATCTTCACTTTAATACAGATTTTTCAGAGTCTTGGAAATCATTTCTGTTCTCATTAAGGCTCACTCTTTATTTTCCCCTGTGTTTGACTGGATTTTTCTTTACATTTTAGCAGCCCACAAGGAAAGTGTGTGCATCATGCAGATCTTAGTGTGAATAAAAGCTCCTAATGAAATTACAAGGAGAGGGAAGTCAGAGCTGTCTGTGGGTGGAATAAGCCTAACTTCTTGGGGAAAAAAGGTGTCACTATTATACTTGAACAAAGGGGGCCATGCTTTGTTATCACTGTAGGAAGAATAAGAAACAGGAAGAGTTGTTTACTCTTTAGTTTAGATGGGTCCTTATTGAACAGATTCCTTAGTTAAGTTTGCTTTTTATTAGCTCCTATCCAATTATTTAGAGTAGTTATAGGTTTCCATGAGCAAGATTTAAGGGATCATTAATACTCTTTCTTTGCTGAAATGAAAATAAATACTGTAATAAAGCAAAGCGTACTTAGCACTACTGTATTTTTTTAATTACTTGCATAGTCTAGGACAACATGTTCCTGGAAAATGTCACAGGATAGTACAAATTCAGCCTAAAGATTGCCTAAACCTCTTCTCTGATAGTGGCTAATAGCTGTTGCTTAGCAAAACATTATAATAGGGTAGATGAACTCACATTTTCTTTTGTATGCTAACAGGCTGCTAATTAAAGTGAGGAATTACAGCCACAGAATGTTTTAAATATCAGAATCGTTTCTAAGTGCAAAGATAACACAAGCAGGAAATCTCAGGAAGTATCTACTTGAACTAGGAGTGATACAGTGGCATGCTCATGTCCTCTGGCTTGTGCTCTGACACTTCCCATTATTCTTCAGCTGTTTGAATGCATCTCTCATAGCTGGTCAATGCTGGGTTCATATATCATGGGACTTATCCACAATGGCTCCAAGATTTCGTTCTGGAGTGAGAACTCATTTGGAGCCCCACATTTCATATTTTAGGCTTCTTCACTCAACAGTAATGCTGAATTTCAGTATACTGTAGGTATGCTTTTAGAGATACTGCAATAGGTCCTTGAGCACTGTTTGGGAATAAATCAAGGGCTGTTTGTGCTTTTTCTGGCTTTTCTGACCAACTGTTCCTGCAAGCAGTCATTTTGATGTCTATGATTGAGTCCATTCATTATAGCCTGTTGCCAAATTGATGTGTAAGGATAACTGAGATTTGTTTATACAGTTTTCTTTCCTTTCCTCTTGCCTTATAGTTTGCCAGTCACCAAAACTGTCTTGGTGGAAGCCAGCTGTCTTGGCCAGCATCATAGTTCCAAAACTATATTCTTCCTATATAGGCACTGAATTTCACTCTATGGAGATTTTTGTTCACTGAGTATATGATCAACTTATTTACCAAGAATGGGATTTACGTAGGTCCTTTGCTACCATCTGCCCTTGACACTGGCAGATCTTTTGCCCCAGACTTACTTTGTCCCTCTATTTTTCTTCTTTCCAGTTTTTTTCCATTCAAAAGCAAACAGTCCCACTGATACATCTTATTTTTTAGACATGTATTGTGGGGGCTTTCTGTCTTGACTCCTCTCATATAATTACATAAAGAGAGCCTGGAGAAGAGAAAGCTCAGGTTGGGTTGAAAGTGACCTTAAAGGTCATCTAGTTGCAATCCCCCTGCCATGAACACAGACACTTTCCACTACACCGGGCTGCTCAATACACCATCCAACCTGGTGTTAAATACTCCCAGGGATGGAAAATCCACAATTTCTCTGGGCAACCTGTTCCATTGCCTCACCTCTCTCACAGTAAATAATTTCTTCCTTATATCTAATCTAAACCTGCCCTCTTTCAGTTCAAAGCCATTCATCCTTGTCCCATCACCATCTGTGCTTGTCCAAAGTCCCTCTCCAGGTGTTGCAGGCCCTCTTCTGGTACTTGGAGGATGCTACAAGGTCTCCTTGGAGCTTTTTCTTCTTCAGGCTGAGCAACCCCAAGTTGCTCAGCCTGTCATCACGGGAAAGGTGCTCTAGCCCCCAGTCATCTTCCTGGCCTCCTCTGGACTCACTTTAACAGGCCCATGTCCTTCTCACACTGGGTGCCCCAGAGCTGGATGCAGAACTCCAGGTGGGGTCTCACAAGAGCAGAGTTTAGATGGTTTTATGAATCTCTCCAAATAAGCAATTTTACCAACAGTCCGTGCTCCCCTGCAATTCAGTGCATTTTGCAACAAAGGGAAAAGTAACATTAGTCAAGATTTTTATGGCTAGACTTTAGCTTTTGAGGAAGAAAACAATAAAGTTATATTGAAGAAAGTTATATGTAAATAAAACAATAAAGTCATTACATCTTTTGTATATAGAACCACTTACATCTGGAACAAGAAAACAGAAATAGCCTTCTGTGACTGATAATGACTGCCCAGCTGCCTGTAGGAGTTTCTATTTTCTTTATAATTTCACTGTCATATTTGAGTGATATAACTGACAAGGCACTGTTGAGCCTAGTCTCATATTTTTCAGGCTAAACGAAATTAATCAATAATTTTGCAGAGCCATTTCAGAAAGAAAATTTTACTCTGCTTCACACAGTGCAATAGAGTACTTGACTTAGTGGTACTAGATAGCTCTAGCCACATAAGTACAGAGAAAGAATGAAAAATGTTTTCTCAAGTTATAAGGAGCCAAATTCATAACCATCCGTCACTCGCCTGGGCAAGTTACTGATAAACTCCACAGGAAAATAACAAACAGCATATCCCTGTATCTTGGCTGGTGAAAATGAGATTCTTTCCCTGATTGATGTTAGTGGAGAGGCTTGTAAAAATGCATTTCCAGCTGATTAGTTCAGGAGGTGTCAATCTCATGCAGTTTTATGACCGGCAGACTATACTCCAGATGTACATTTGCTTTTTATAAACTAACAAAGATGAATGGAGAAATATGAGCATTTCTTTGGCAACTGCGCCAGATATTGCATGGGGGACCATTCAGATAAATAAAACCCCAAAAATATTCTTTTAACCATCAGTACTCCCAGCTTTGACACTGATCCAGGCTTCTGGAGTTAAAACCAACAAGGGAGGTCAGTAGTTCAGCTAAGAAAGGGTTTCGTATTTTACAAGAACAAGACTAGAAAATCACAAGAGTGACAGCCTGTTTGAGGTTGGAAAGGCCTCTGGAAACTATCCAGTCCCACCCCCTACTCAAAGCCAGATTAGCTAGAGCAGGTTTCTCAGGTATGTACCCGGTTGGGTTTTGAATGTCTCTGAAGACAAAGACTTCACGACTTCCCTGAGCAACTTGTTGCAGTATCTAGCCACTTTCGCAGTAAAAACCATTTTTCTGCTGTTTAGACCAAATTTCTTGTGTTTCAGTCTGTGCCCATTGTCTCTTTCCTCTTGCTGGGCAGCACTGGGAGGTGATATTTTTACACCCTCTCATCAGGTATCGGTACACATTGACAAAATCCCCCTGAGCTTTCTCTTCTCCAGACTCTGCTGTCTCAACTCTCTCAGCCTTTACATGTGGGAGAGGTGTGTCAAACCCTTAAGAGTCTTCCTGGCCCTTCACTGAGCTTTCTCTAGTATGTCCATGTCTCTTGTACCAGAAAGCTCAGCCTGCACACAGAGGTGTGTGCTCCTCACAGGTTGGTGTTGGCGCCTTCTTTGCTGCAAGGGCATGTTGCTGGCTCGTGTTAATTTTGTGTCCATCAGGACTCCCAAGGTCTTCTCTGCAAAGCTATGTTACAGTGCAGGAGGTTGTTCCTCCCCGGATGCAGGACTTTGCACTTCTCATTGTGGAATCTTCATGTGGTTCCATCAGCACATTTTTCCAGCCTGTCAGTGTCTATCTGAATGGCAATGTGACCCTCCGGCATATCCTCATCCCAGGAAAAATCAATGTTCTTTCTTGTCTCTTAAAAAAGTTTGAACTTTGATATACTTAATGATGCTTTTTTCAGCCCTTTTATTTTCCCTGAACTGATTTCAAAGTCAGGCAAGTTAAATAAGAATTTTAGATGTGCAAAAGAACAGAAATCCCCCTCCTTTACTATTTCGCCAGTCCTCCAACTGATCCACATAGCACAGCAATACTTAGAAGAATACCTTTAGAAGATCTCTGTTTACTTACACTCTTTCAACGTATGATTGAACAAAAATGGATATTTTTCCCTTCAGAAAGAAATTTTACTCTAAAGGCAGATTCTTTTGTGAGACAAGCACTCATGGGTTTCCTCCGAGTACTGCATTGGTTTATTTTTCAGTTCAGTGCATCAGGCAAGCTCCCTCTCTAATCTAAATGGAATAATAAAATGTTTGAGCTATTTCAATCTTGCTGTTCTTTTGGGGAAACAATTATCAGCTCTGTGATACCAGATTACATTCATCTAGAAATTTTCTGTAGCTGACATTTCTAGGCTCATTTTCCTTATGACTTTACTTACAGCAAATTAGTAGTTATCGATTTGATCTTGATTTTAATCTCTCATCAAATCAGATCTCCAGTGATGTGACAGATCTAATGTTCCACATAAGGGAATATTTCAGCACATAAACATAAAAGCACCTATGTCTTTAAATCTTGTTTATACTGGCCAGCATTTCCCATCAGTTTCTTCAGAATAAAATCTAAATGTTCAATACAGATTTTTGTTCTCTCATGCATTTTCATGTAAAAAAAATTGTAAAAATTGTCTTGCCACTAGCAACAAAATCTTTTTGCCAAGGTATAAAGGAATCCACCTTGATACATGTTGTGAAATATTTAAAGCTACTTGCAGCACAGATACTGCTAAAAAAACTTGAGGAAAACAGCAGACTGGGAGTTACTTGGTTTTTTTTCTCTAGCAAGTCAAATAACCCCACATAAAAGCTAATTAGGCCCACCTAAAATGTTTAATATTTATAAGTTAACAGTGTATGCAGAGCCTGAGTACGTTCATTTTCTGGTTTGTTCAACATCTTTTTAGAAAAGTATTGAATAAATAGGTTCATTTTTACATGATACTGAGTATATTCAGCTTGCATGGATTTCCATGGGAGTTTAAGAACTCAGTGGAAACGAGCTTTCTTTCTTTAATTGAAAGCGAATTCATTAAAGTCTTAATTATGCGTATTCTTTCATACTACATAATTTTTTTCATCTCCCTGCTGGCTGGCTCATTCCAATGCACAGGGGCAGGAGGAAGAGTTTGTTCATTTGTGTGACTTTCTGCCAACAGATGGGCTAGTTGACTGTATGGATCCTGACTGCTGTTTGCAGAGTTCTTGCCAAAACCAGCCTTATTGTCGTGGCCTGCCTGATCCCCAAGATATCATCAGCCAAAGCCAGCAGTCACCATCTCAGCAAGCTGCCAAAGCATTTTATGACCGGATCAGTTTCCTCATTGGAGCAGACAGCACCCACGTCATACCTGGGGAAAGCCCTTTTAATAAGAGGTGAGCGTGACTCATCTTGTACTCATGAGCACAAGAGTGTGAGATTCGTGTGAGGAGAAGATCCACTATGACTGTGAATTCCTGGTGTGGATTTTGAGCAAGGACCTTTTCTCTTTTCTCTTAGTACATCATATTGCTTGTTTTGTCTCTTTTCTTGCAAAATTCAATTTACCAGTGCCAGAAGGTTACAGAAGGTAGTTGCCATGCTTTGTATCTGTATTCTAACAGGGCACTTCATTAATGATTAAATAAATCTTTATTTAACCAGTTGATTTGGGCTAGCACAGTTGGAAATATATCAAAGCAATGAAAACACTTCAGAAGGAAAAGCAAAGCTGCACTTTTTAAACTGAGCTCACTAAATAATATAAATTATGAATTAATGTAATAGAACTGTTAAGTGCACGACGGTATAATTGCATAAACTATTTGACTGGTGCTCTGTGAAGCAATAATGACCTGAAAATAAGCCAGTAACAGGAAGCAGGTGTCTGGGATCTCACTGAGTGAAAGAGGATGATTTACACTAGAACTACTGCGTTTGCAGTAATTTAACAGCATTAATGTGTTTGGGCACAGCAGTTGATTAAAAGTTGTTGCACCAATGTTCCTTATTGCTTTTTTAAATTTTGTACTTCATAGTCCCTGCAGTTTTACAGATTGCTTTGATACTAATTGAAAAGTACATTTTTCTTTAGGAGTCTGCCAGAAATGACTTAGAGTGAGAACATACAGAGTTTATAAGTTCTTAAAATTCTTCAGTTAATTTCTGGTCTTAGTAACTCAGTACAGACAAAATAAACCAAAGTAAAATCAACAATACTGAAACAAAATTATTATTTGCAGATTCTAAGACATTTGTTTATACAGTGTAAATCATGTGAACTTGTAAAAGGGTTAGAGTCTGAGGAATGTTTTTTAAATGATAGTTGATAGCATGTGGAGAGGGGAAGGTGGGTGAGTGAGGGTGGATGTGTGTGTTCACTCACTAGCTTTTATTCATGTGGAAAAAGAACAAAAACCCTCAAACCTGTAATTTGATCCTGCATCTTTTTCATAGTCTTGCATCTGTCATAAGAGGCCAAGTATTAACTGCGGATGGAACACCACTCATTGGAGTCAATGTTTCCTTCCTACACTATCCAGACTATGGATTTACAATCACCCGCCAGGATGGAATGTAAGTTCCTTTTGAAGCACTTATAACACATAAAGACAGCGAAGGTGTTACTGAAGAGCTGCTTGTAAAACTGATAAGAAAATAACGGGGAAAAAAGACATTAGGAAATGGATTGACTAAAGTTGTACTTTGTACATTCTTAAAATGTAAAACATGCTGATTATTATGTACTTTAGAAGTGGAAGGACTTGCTGAATTTTAATGCAGCATCCCAAATTCTCTGTTTTCTCTGTGCAGTATAATGTAATGTAATTTAATTGATTTCTCCATTGTTCCCAGTAGAGCCATTCTGCATTCAGAGCAGTACAATGGAATGAAGAATCAATCAGTAAAATAGAGGCTGTGGATGGCTTTGGGAATTTGCTGACTAGCTAGCCCTCTTGGGGTTTTTTCCTAGGTTTGACTTGGTAGCGAATGGTGGTGCCTCTCTGACACTGGTGTTTGAGCGATCACCATTCCTGACACAGTATCACACAGTATGGATTCCCTGGAATGTCTTTTATGTCATGGATACACTTGTCATGAAGAAGGAAGAGAATGACATTCCCAGTTGTGATCTAAGCGGATTTGTAAGGCCAAACCCTGTTATCGTGTCATCGCCTCTGTCCACTTTCTTTAGAATTTCTCCTGAGGATAGTCCTATCATCCCAGAGACACAGGTAAGGTGTGCTTCAAATAAACACAATTTTATCCCAGGCTACTGTTCAGCAACCAGACGGAAAACAGTGCACTCCTGTTCATAAATACATAATTCTGGGTAAGTGCTAGGAATATGCAAAATGTGATTCTTTTCAGACCAATTTATTTATTCTATGGGATGATTTTTAAAATTTCTTCTGAAAAAGGAAAGTAAGAAAGCTGTGTGTACATCAGTTTTACATTTGTTTGCATCACTTATTTTACAGAATGTGTTTAGCATTCAAGCACATAAAAAGGACACACTGTGGTGCATTGGCCCTGTAGGATTGCCCTCTCCTGTTAGAAGTCACCTCAGAGACTGAAAACAAAAGGTGTTTTTTCCGCTGTGTCCTAAAGACACACACAGTTTGAATTATCTGTTTATTCCTGATAAATAGCATGACACACAGATTGTTATAAAGTAAAAGAACTCTCTGCTACACTGAGGACAAGCCAGTGAGCTTGTGGTCTAATCAAATTCTTCAGAACTTGTAGTACCGAAAGTAAGACTTAACATCCAAACCGTGATTTAAGTGGAAAAACATACAGATAAAATGGGCTTTTTTAAAATTTTTCCAAGATAGGTGTATTAGATTCCTCCATCTCAAATAATAATCATTAATATAATGAGTAGTCTCTAGGCTCATAAGACATTTCAGTTACATTTTGAGAAGTAATGTAATGTCTCAGTGTTGATTTTCGAACTTTTCCTAGTGAAACAATCCTTCTTCTGCCTCCTTCTTTCTCGCTCTTTTTCTTGCCCCTAATTCCACAATGTCATAATTATATAGAGCACTGTTGTTCACATTCACTAAGAAATATCCTTGCCTCTTCAAGAGAAACACAGAAAATGTATTCAAATGTTTTCATGCAGAGCTCTTAAGAAAAGAGCTAAATCATTAAGCAATTCATGGTAGGAGCAGGTTTAAAGGAAAGATGTAAGAAAATTACAACTAAACACTCATACAAATCTAGACTGTGCCAGGAAATTGTTGCTTTTATCTTCACTACCATTTCTGTGCCTTTGATAACTGCAAGTCAATTAAAAGGAAGTATTTGCAAAACAGAGTCCACTGAAAAACAGCTCTGATTTACTTGTTTTGGCAACAGATGATAGATTCAGTTCCTGAAATTATCGAAAATGGCTTAGAGAGATATAATTCAAGAAAAAAGTTATGACAGAAGAATGTCAGAAAATACAAAATTTAAGAAAACACACTCAGTGTATAGGTAAACAAGTTATTTCATGAGCAGTGGGACTAATAAGGTCTGGATTCCTACTCATTCCCACCCACTGCTGTAATCCCATCTGTCTGTCACATCCAGTCCTTCCCCACGGACTGTATTTAGCCTTTTCTTCTTTCTCACGGGAGTCACAAATCGACTACTTCCCTACCAAAACCCTTTTTTTTACAAACATAAAGGAACTGAATTATCTTTAGAGACTTCTACTGTTACTTAAACTGTGGTTGAAATTGTCTACCAGGTTCAAAATTTGTGAGGTGGGAGGTCTGATAGGCAAGACCATTGAGTCAAGTTGTCTCCCTAGGAAACCAGCTGGAAGGAAAGATATTCTCAATGGATCCTAGGCAGTTGGTGCTGCTGGGTGATTTATGATGAGGGAAAATGGTACTCTTGTTATGTATGCAAAAATCCAGTTCAGTACTATACAAAAAAACATTGAGGAGTATTTTCTTCTGTATTCTTTGCTTATCCCACACATAAATTTCCCACACATCATTTTCTGCTTCAACAAGCGGGAGCAGCACAACTGTGACTGGCATGTACCCCCTTCGGGTCAGGTTCCCCTCAGAAATGCATAAAGCTCAACAATCTGTCACCCAAAAAAAAATCACTCCTCTCATAAAAGATGGGCAGAACCAGATTCTGTTTAAAACTGTATGTTCAGCTCCAGAGGAACTGCTGCTGATCTTTTCATATAAAAAGGGGCAATGCCAATTTAAAGACTGTGAGACTGGAGGAAAGCACAGAGAAATAAGTAATTCCCCATGTTCTTGCAGTCAGTATCAGCCACTCTGTTCGTGTGCTATGACAGCACTCACCATCACGTACTGCAGGAGAAAATAATGTGCTGCTGTAATCATCATCCCTTGAAGTGCTTCATCATCCCTTGGAGATAATGTTTCCAAGAGTGTACTTAGTGGCTTATGAATCCCAAATTGATCAGAGGGGGAATGTGCCAAAGGAGCAGCATGAAAGAAAACTGAAAGAAAAACAGGGCAAGCAAGACGAAAGAACAAACACAGTGGGTAAAGAGGTGATCACAGACACAACAGATCATTACTCAGGAGAGTTGATAATAACATGTTAACTAAATTTGGACTGCTTAGGCATGATTTTATCTACTATTAATTGCAAGTTACCATGATTTGCCTAGACTTAAGTAGCTGAGATTAATCAGTGTGGAGCAAGGCAATAAACTGCATGCAGATGAGGGAGATCAGGTTAAGCTGGAGCTGCTTTTATGTATTAGGTAATATTGTTACTCTGTTTTTCCTAATAATTTCCTAAAATGTCTGTTTTCCATATATTGCCATGTAGTCTGACAGAAACCCACATTAGTCACAGTGAGCACTTCTCAAACTGAGTATTTGAGGGTTTCCCTCTCCTAAACTTCTATTATCCACTGTTACATGCGCTTGCAAGATGCCTTTTGGAGGTCCTGAGCCTCTTGTTTCCATCACTTCAAGTGTATGAGAGAATGAATACTGGATGTTTTCCTTCAAATTTTATATGCAGGGTTCTTCTCCTCAGACTGTCTCTCACTACTGTCAGTGGTGCAGCAGAAGTTGGCAAAATTTATTTACCCAGAGGAATTCAGGATAAAATACGAGCCTTAATGACTTAATAAAAATAATTATTGCTAATTTCAGGGTGGCTACATTTTCAGCAAAGAAATTAACCTTTTTTAACATTTACACTAACAACATAATAGGATATGTAAAAATCTTAGTATTCTGTGGATGCTGCTTCCTAGTTTCACCCACCTAAAATCTTCAGAATTTCAAGTTCATACTGAGAAAAAAATGGATATTATTTGTAGAACCAAATATCCCCATTTTTATATCTCCTTCTTTTCCAGCACATTTTATGGATTTCTTTTCTTTTGCTTTCTGTTTGAGACTTTATACATATACCTTTTCTTTATTCTGTTATAGACGGATTTTTAAATTTCTACATGTGTGTGGCTTTTTCCTACCCTTCTTCTCTGTGGTACACAAACCATGTTTTAAGTCTAGAAAAACCAAGTACTTTTACCCTTTTTATTTCTCCTTGATTTGAATGCTAATTTAAGAGCCTCAGTTGTAGGGGAAGGCTTTCTTTTTTAAATGAAAACATTTTTTCTGTCTTGAAATGAGCAGTTTCAGCTTTTACCTAAAGTATAATTTTGGTACTCCTTAATCTCAGCCTTTATGTAACAGCAGCAGTTGCCTGTATCTAAAAATGCCGTCTTTACCCCTCTCAAACCCAGATCACGTTACATTTTATGCAGCAACTCAGCTGTTACTTCTCAGCAAACAACCTTTTTCTGACACTAGGACTAAAGTTTGCACTCATTTGTGAAATTTGCCCTCAAATCCTCCATTGAATTGTTCAATTTGCCAAAAAAAAAAAAAAAATCACAGCAATGCAGCAGGCATTTCTCCCCCTAACTGAATTACTTATCCAGTGTTCTGAATACCATCAGCGCATGTCAGTTGAATCATATCATATTTTGGAGCAGAAAAGCTTTCTAGAGCCTGGATGGCTTTAGTCCTGCTGGCCGTGAGAGACGAGGAGCCTTGCACAATTTATGTGACTCGGACACCAGCTCAAATTCTCAGGACAACAAACTCTAAAAAATTGAGGTGACCCTTATCTCAGTCCCCTAAGTTAAATATCACATAGCTGTCCTTAGGAGAAGCTTGATCATCCATAAGTAAAATGTCAGCCATTAGAATTTGGTGGTTGGGCAATAACTCAGTCCCCTTAGGGTATCAGCCTTTCTGAAGGTAGTTTGATACTCAGTCTGGAAAAGGTGAATTACAGACAGCTTGGTTGTGTTGGTGATTCCTGATGTGACTTTTGTTCTCAATGACTTTCCCGGTTGCTTTACAATTGATGTGTTGTCATGGCTCCCATAGGAGCTCTCTGCTGTGCCTAATGATTTACCTTTTTGGATGAACATTAAACTGTTTAATTCTCTTTGCAATGCTTGATTCTGGGAGAGAGCTTAAGTTGCATAACCTTACCTACACATTTCTAAAGTTCTCAAGAAAATAAGTTACTACAGGGGAAAAAAGGAAGTTGTAAGTCAGATTTCCAGTGGGCATTTAGGCTTCTGCAGAAACTAATAATAGGGGTTTAGGTTTTGTTTTAAACCTCACTGAGAACTGCATGAGTGTCCTAGTTTCTAATTTGATAGTAATCCAAATACACAGTGGAATTTCTTGAAAATTGAAACTTCAAGGTGTCCTCTTTATTGCCTGTTATCTCAGCTAAGAGTACTGGAAGACCACCTATGTGTTTAACACTGCTGTTCCACAGTTGCAGTTGTAAAAGAAGCAATGGTCGTAACAGGAGACCACTGAAGTCCATTTAACTGTGTCCTATTACAAGCATATTATTTCTTTTTCTCCTCTTGCTTACAGAGACCTCCATCTGTTAGACTAGTTTTAATGTGCAGTATATGAGAGTCCAGCTGATGTCTTGAAGAGGAATTTGTCTTTTGGTCCTGCGTGGTTTGTGCTTTTCCTTCAAAGTCTCAGAAAAGGAATGTGTTCACAATCATTTATCTCTCTAGAGAAAGATGTTTTTGTTCATGTAGAAAAGATTTGCCTGTTCTCTGGATTAGACACTGTCTGTATATTGAGCTGAGGGAAAGCAGACTAGATTTACAAAGAGAAATGAGGCCACGCTCACCTCCTTCAAGGTGACAGTTTGTCATTCCTTTTCAGCCAGGTTCTTGACAGGGAACAAGGAAATAAGAACAAAGAATAAGAATTAAGAATTTAAAAATAGTAATTTCATTTGTCTTGTATCTTCCAATTCCTACTTTATTTGCTACAGCTGCGTTGGTGTTTGGTACTCCTTAATCTCAGCCTTTATGTAACAGCAGCAGTTGCCTGTATGTAAAAATGCCATCTTTGCCCCTCTCAAACGTAGATCATGTTACATTTTAATGCAGCAACTCAGCTGTTATTTCTCAGCAAATTATATATATATTATAGTCTTACTGGAGAACAACAGTTTTATGTCTGCATGTATCAGATGTAAATAATTATAATGCCAGACAATGAGTCAAAATAGTATTTCTGAATTTTTGTTACTGTTACTGGGAAGGAAATAGATATAATTAATACTGTATAAATCTTTCTGTAGATCCAACAAAAGTGCTAATATAGAGGATGGTGTAGCACATGTTGCCCTCCTTGAACATCAACCACCTTGCTTCACCCTATTCAACACAGTCAGTTCTTTTAGAAGCAGCATCCAAGGATTTCTCTGGCATAGAGAGCTAGCAGCGCTTGTTTAGTAGCCAGGTTTTGATCCCACTAAGGTCTTAAGCCTAGTATTTGTGACACTACTCTTCCTGAAGTCTGCTTTCCACTAATACTAAATAGTGTTTGGTCTTCAGACTTCAGAACTAGAAGACAGAAAAGTAAAATAAACCTTTCTTAATTTACTTCCCAAGAGTAACACCACTAAGGGTCTGGGCTTGTGCTTCAACATCCTTCGCAACCTTTGCAGTTTCCACCAAAGAAACATCACCTTTACAAATGTGTCTAGCTGCATTTTTCTTCTTCTTTTGTTTGTTTCAATAAACCAGGATACCTGGTAGCTGTTCACTCCAAGTGCTGGATGCAGTGTTTATGTTCTAACTGAGCCATAGAACAATATAGGCTGCCTTTATCCACATTACACAGAAACATTTCACATCCATCCATCACCCACAAAAGCTCCTCAGCTCTGAGGAAATGACAAGGTAGAGGAGGGGAGGAACTTTTTAAAAATAAAATTGACTCATTCCACCTCTCCAAAATGTGAAAGTGATAAGCTGATATCTAAGTAGTGAATATTGATCAGAAAATATGGGAAAACTTTCCCTGAGGCATCCTACTTTTCTGTCTTCAAAATAAATGGAAGAATGCTCTAGTTTAAAGTATTTACAATCCACGGGTAATGCAAATAATAAAATATCTGGAAGTTCTTCCTGCTCCTACAGAAGAAATTAGGCATCCCAACCCAAATCTCAAGCTTTGCTCTCTTTAGAGGCTCTACTGCCTTTATTACACCTGCCTTTATTAGTTGGGACATGGGTGACAGCATAATAAGGGACAATTTTCACTTAGTCGTAAGATGTTTTTTTGCCTCTTCAGGAAAAATCAGTTTGGAATGTTTTCTCATGCTTCCTTTTTCCTCCATAAAAATAAAGGCGATAATTTTGAAATGCTTGAGCAGAAAGTACCAACTAAGCAGCTTCAGTATAATGAAGAGTTCAGACTTGAATTTTTAGAAAAAGTGTGAAATATTGGTATTTATTTATGGTTTTTTAACCATGAAGCCAAATATAGATGATATTTCCTAATGGATCATCACATAATATGTTAGGCAGCCTTTTATGATAGCTGCATTGTTTGGTTTAATTTCCAAATAATTACTGTGTTTTTCTCTTAACAATGCATAGGTACTTCATGAAGAAACGACAATACCAGGAACTGATTTGAAGTTATCATACTTGAGCTCCAGGGCTGCAGGATATAAATCTGTACTGAAGATTACTATGACCCAATCTATTATACCATTTAATTTAATGAAGGTGCATCTTATGGTGGCAGTGGTGGGAAGACTTTTCCAAAAATGGTTCCCTGCATCCCCAAACCTATCATACACCTTCATTTGGGATAAAACTGACGCATACAATCAGAGGGTCTATGGATTATCTGAAGCTGTTGGTATGTGTTACAGAGGATTTTTGCACTTCTATTGTTGTCTTGAACATAGGGAAGCACACCTCAAATGCTTGTATCTATTAAGTAGAAAGTGTTTTGCAGAATAAAAATATATCAGTGGATATGAAAACATATTAAAAATACTAATCTAAGCTTTGAATTATGAGAAAAAATTTCCTTCAGAAGGGAAAAAGAAAACATTTTTCATTCGCATGAAAAATGACAGGTTTGACTTCTATTCCTTCCCATGAAGTAGCTCTCAGCCTAATAATACATTGTGGTGTTTAGTCTGCAACACTCTGTGCTTTAAATAAAGCACAACAGCAGTCTGATGTACATCGCAAAATGGCATTCCTCTATACTTGTCTTAGTTCACTTACTCCTAATAACTGAAAATATTTTAATAACCTCAGATTCTGGTTAGTATTTTCAACATAGCTAAGAAGCTATAGGAATTTTCATGCGTCCTAGAAGAGCAAAAGAACATATGTAGTTTAAGGAAATCACATTCTTTAAACTCTTCTTCAGAATGAGATCCTGTTCTTAATGGGACATATGCTGTTATTTCAGTGTCTGTAGGTTACGAGTATGAGTCTTGCTTGGATCTCACTCTCTGGGAAAAGCGGACTGCCATTTTGCAGGGTTATGAACTGGATGCCTCCAACATGGGTGGTTGGACATTGGATAAGCATCATGTATTGGATGTTCAGAATGGTAAGGTGTTCATTTTCTTCTTGCTACTTTTACTGCTCCACTGCCCTGCACTTCAGGTCTCTCATTTAAACTTGTTGCTATTTGCTCTGTTATTTTTAAAAAAGGAAATTATAGAACATTTTGCAAATCGTAAATGCTTTGAGCTTCCCTGGCTCCCCAGGGAAGTGGTCACATCACCAAGCCAGTCAGAGTTAGCAAAAAATGTTAGGACAATGTTCTCAGGCGCTTGGTGTGATTCTTGGAGTTGTCCTGTGCAGGGCCGGGAGCTGGACTCAATAATCCTGTGGGACCCTTGCACCTCAGGATATTCTTTGTTTCTATGATTTACATTGAATGTCATGCTTCTGCATCCAATAAATACATATGCATGAATTAATTCATCAGAAAGTCTGTGTTGGATATGCTGTGGTGGGTTGACTCTGGCTGGACACCAAAGCCACCCAGTCACTCCCCAGCTGGACAGGGAAGAGAAAACAGAACAAAAGGCTCATGGGTTGAGATAAGAACAGGGACAGATATCTCAGCACCTCAGCAGTCACTGTCATGGGCAAAACAGAATTGACTTTAGAAACTTAATTTATTACCAGTCAAATCACAGCAGTGTAGTAACAAAGAAAACCAATCTTAAAACAACTCACCCAATCCTCCCTTCTTTCCAGGCTTAACTTTACTCCTGAATTCTCCACCTCCTCCCTGCCAGTGGTGCAGGGACACAGGGAATGGGGGCTGTGATCAGTTCATCACACCCTGTCTCTGTCACTCCTTCCTCCTCAGGGGAAGGACTCCTCATACTCTTCCCTGCTCCAGCATGGGCTCCCTCCCACGGCAGACACTCTTCATGAACTTCTCCAATGAGAGTCCTTCCCACAGGCTGCAGTTCTTCACAGCTGCTGCAGTGTGGGTCTGTTCCATGGGGTGCAGTATTTCAGGAACAGATGGCTCCAGTGGGATCACAAGTTGTGACAGCAAACCTGCTCCAGCATGGGTTCCTCTCTCCATGTGTCCAGGGACCCTGCCAAAAGCCTGCTCCAGCACGAGCTTCCCACAGGGTCACAGCCTCCTTTGGGCATCCCCTTGCTCTGGCATGGGCCCTACAAGTGGATATGTGCTCCACCATGGACCCCCATGTTCTGCAGGGGCACAGTTGCCTTACCGTGGTCTTCTCCCATGGGCTGCAGGGGAATCTCATCTCTGATACCTGCAGCACCTCCTCCCTTTCCTTGTGCAGACCTTGTTGTCTGCAGAGCTCTTGCTTGCTCATATTCTCACTCCTCTCTCCAGCTGAACTTAGCTGTTGCACAGTAACTTTGGCATCAAAGTATATTTGTCAGGCATGCTGCTCAGCAACTGTTTGCAGGGTGTTATGCTAAGGAAACCTCAGCTCAGTACTGAACAGGAAGAAATTTTGAAAAAGCTTGGCTGGAAGCATGTAGAAAAGGTGAAGTGAACAGTCACATAGCTTAAAGTAGTAGTTGGTAGCACTGGATTTTCATGCAAGAGAGGAATCCAGAGTAATTATCACCAAGGTTGTCACTTCTCTAGTACTTCATGTCCAGTGAAGGTCTTCCCCTAATACACAAGTAATCGACACATAAAGCATTGCTCCTGACTGGTAGGGTAACCAAATCAAGGGGAAAAAGTCTCATTGCACCTAATTTAAAATGCAAAAAAAAAGGAAAAAAAACCAAACTTGTGCAAAATGTTGTAAAGTAATCCATCTAAAAATGTGAAGAGCTATAATTATAAATATATATGTAAGATTGATTCTGTTCACTGAGTAAATTGATGATGGCTTTAAATTATGTTTAAAAGTATATTTGACAAGTAATGACTTTTCAAAGTGTCATGTGTCTAATTGAATAAACCAAGTGGAGAGCTGACAAGGTGGATGAGATACATAAATCTATTCAGAAGAGAGTGCAGACAGTGTTTGCACGGAAATCCAAACTACTGCAGTAAATAGTCTAATGTACATCTTTTAGTCTGTGATAACAGAGGAGAAATGTGAAGGACCAATTTTTCAAGGTAATGACAGAATAAATCAGGTGCAATAGTGCACTGTGCTGACTTCTAGAATTCCTCTGATGAAAATTGTAGAACTCAGCTATTTCAGGCAAAATTATAGTGCCATGATTGTCATAAATGATGTAATCACAGGAGAGGGGATTTCGTATACTGTTAATGCATTCTGGCTTTAACTATTCATGAAAAATACATTCTTCCTCTTTTGATTTAGATTACTTATTTAGATTACTTGCCATTAGATTTCCATAAACCATTTTCACTTTTTCCAATTTTATCATGTATATTGGTTTTACATTTATGATCTCTTGCATTTTATAGCATTAAAAGAAGTAAAGACACCTAAAACATTCAAAGAGGAAAGCAAAGTATTCTTTCTCATACCTTTCAGTACAAATCATGCACTTTGGGAGTAAGGAGGGAAAGAGAAATACATCTTAAATTTCTTCTAAACTTCTCAAAAGATTGCTGTATCCCTCAGCCCCAAAGTGCATGAAACTCTGGGCATGCAATCAATAAAACCCAGATCTCTCTATAGTACAAAGTGACATGTGGTTTACATTAATTATACCACAGAAAGACATATGGTGACTTACAAGTAGAACTGTAATAGGCTGACCATTTGTAGAGGACACCTTAATAGATTCATCATGCGACTGAACAATGAGGGTCCTGGCAACACTTTAACATACTGGGTTTTTTCCCCCCCAAGACTGAAGATTTAACATAAAGCATCCATTTCTCCTCTCAGGTTTCCTACGTAGGCTATAAGGAAGAAAAATAGTGCTGGCACATTGTTTTATCTTCACAGAATTATTGTTTCTTTCATGCCTCAAAGCAGAATTAAGTTTTAGAGGCAGGTTGGCCTGGCACCACATTTTTTTTGTTGTTTTGACATTTTTAATAACTGCCTATAACTGCAGATATGGTATTGAGGCAGACTTTGTTGCCAGAGGAACACTTTCGTTGTGAGCTGAGTGAAGAATCTTTTATAATGTAAAATTGAGGCAATCTACAACTTTTTGAAGTGTCTCTTTAATTAATATTTACAATTTGCAACAGTAATCCACTTCAGATTACATTTGACATGATATTCATAATTAATTATACTAGGTCTTTAGGAATACAATTTGTAAATATATTCTTTTTCTTGTTTTATAAAGCATGTTAGAATTTCAGTCCTTTCTGGGCTATTTCAAAACTGTAAAGATGTAGAAACACAGACCTTCCTTCCATTAATATGCTTTGCATTTCCTTCAGCATGACAATTTTTATTTTGAATTATAACTATAAAAATCATTAACATTTAAAAATAATGACTGAAAACATTTTGGGGTTTTAAGAGCTACATTATTTAGTGTTTAGACTAAATTTTGTGGACAAGATAATCTAATGTTTGGATGTTTATAACCTAAATATAAATATAGACATTTTAATAAAGTTATTTGTAGTGAGAAAGATATGGTGGTGAAACAATAAAAATTCATTAAACTTACACTAACTGGCTAAAAGAATATTTAGAATACTTTTTCATCATTTTATGTGTATACATTCAGAGTTTTTATAAATGTGACTGGGTTTTGGTGGGTTTTTTTTTTCTATATTATCTGGCAGGAATCCTCTACAAAGGGAATGGTGAAAATCAATTTATATCTCAGCAACCCCCAGTTGTTAGTAGCATTATGGGCAACGGGAGACGACGCAGCATCTCCTGTCCAAGCTGTAATGGTCAAGCTGATGGTAATAAATTACTGGCTCCGGTTGCCTTAGCTTGTGGGATAGATGGCAGTCTGTACGTGGGGGATTTCAACTACGTTCGGCGCATATTCCCATCTGGAAATGTAACTAGTGTTCTGGAGCTAAGGTATGTTTTTTTCTCATCTTGGGCTTTTGGAGTTATGAGTTACTGTGGCAAATTAAAGCGTTGAATTAATTTCTGACATTGTGGAAGTTTGAGATTGCGAATGCTTTTGGGAACAAAACAGAAGTTGAGTCAAAAAATTTCAAAAGTATTTAAAACTGAAATGAATACATTTTACCCTCATCAAATATTTTAACTATGCTTATCTAAATGTGAGAATTAATTCTACCCAAAGTAATAATTCTGCAGATTTTAAGAGTTAACATATGTGGTCAACATACGCGGACAAGGGGCAATCATTCACCACTTCATAATGATAGATGTAAATGTTGCCGCCTTCTCATCTTTTAACATCCTTTCTGAATGTTTGTCTAATAATGTTTTTCTGTTCTTTTTTACTTGCTCCCACCAAGAAATAAAGATTTTAGACATAGGTAAGCATTCCTTAAAGAAGATTTATATTTTTCTAACTGTTCTTCTTTCTTTTTTAACAAATGAATGCTTATAATGGGCAAGTCATTTCTGAGATGTATTACTAGAAAAGAGGAGTATTTTTCAAAAATAATGGGTTCATATGTTTTAGTTATGTCAACTGTCAGGCTGTATCGTCCTTTCTGATGAGTTCCTCTTTCCTCATCACTCTCTGTCCACAGTCAGGCTTCTTGTTATGCTTGTGTGTGCCCTCCTTTGCTGTTCCCTCATCTCTGCTCACCCCTTGCTGGCAGCACTTTTGCTGATCCTATCAAAACTCACTCATTAATCAGATACACCAAATATGATGAGAATGGCATATAAAAGTATCAAGGGAGTTCATTTCATTAGCCTTTTGATGTTGAATCTTTTCAGGCTCTCATTTAACAGATTTGTTTCTTTAAAGATGAGCTTCTTTTAATAATGGAAGTTGAAATAACAATAACACAACTCCGGGAGTTAAGATTTTAAAATACAAGGCTTACAAAATCGGTCATAGAAACAGCAGTAATCAGAGGACTGTAGTACAGCATTCATCCGTCCCAGCATAGCTACAATAATGGCAAGAACAGAAGAGTAGGTGGATGCTTAGAATTGCTTTGCCACAGCAGCTGGTGCTGATAAGGAGAAAATAAACAGACTCATGCTAAAATCTTGTTGCAGACATGAAACCCTGCAAACCTTTGTGGCAGAACTGCTAAGTATACAGCTTAGCAGGCCCACTGGTACCTTTCTCTCCTTTTTGCTGCCAATCATTTTCCTTCCTTGTTTTTAAACAAATCCCAGAGTCATATCTCTGTTGTCCTTGTTTTTTAGATTCACTTTTTTTTGGACATACTTCCTGTGAGGAAGGGTTTTATGTTTTCAAAAATATGTTTCAGATGTGTTGAACAAAAAATTCCATGCCTAAATAAGGTGTCTGCATCAATGCTAATGATCAGAATTAGTTTTGTGGGTTTTTTTCCAGGGATGACTTGGAGGCAATCTCTTCTGTTTAGGGGGTGTAGGATTTCACTATTACAATTCGTTTGTATGTTTTCCACCACTCTTAAAAGACTTATATCCCTTGTGGTATCACAAAGCTGTGGTTGCAGCTAGATAGGACATTGTCTTGGCAAATATATAGAACATAGAACAATACTTAAAATGGGGATGTGGAATGTACAGAAAGGGATAAAGAGTGGATACATATTGAGGTTTGTTTTGCTGTGATTTAGTAGCGCCACCCTCTCTTGCCTCTGGCAGAGCTGTGGTTGCAGCCTCAACTGCAGCGTTTCAGAAACTGGATCCCTGCATGTAAGAAAAGTTGGTGTGGGAGAATACTGAAGCTTTTCTGCTTTATTCATGCCTAAACACGCAGGAGCCCTGGGTAGCAAAATTGCAATCATACCACACAAATTAGTGTAACAGCATGGGCCCATAGCAGCTGCGAAGTGGGGGTTCCTCCTGAGGCAGAAGGAGACATAGAGGACTGGCTCTGCAGGAGCACTTGTGGAGCCAGGAGGCAGGAGGTGTGGAGCCCACTGTGCAGCCCAACACGATTTATTACGAATCTGAGTTTTCTCTCACATAAACATTTTCCCAGTGTCTACTCTCAGCCTTAGAGATTTGCCGATGAGGGACTTCCTAAGCCAAGAGTGGGATCTTTAAGCTTAATATCCCCTGGAGCTTTTTATTCTCTTAATATAGCTGCCTTTTATTTAAGACATGTAAACTTTTAGGATTCACCAAATCCTCTTGCCATGGGCTCTCCCACTAAGGACACACTGTGAAACCAAATACCTTCTTTTGGCTGCATGAATTTGTGCAGAGTCCTGTGAAATGCCGCAGAGGGAAGCACATCAGTCTGGCTGGTAAGAGGAGAAGGGAGTAGATGTCCAGTTTCACCGGCAAGTCTTTCAGACTACTGAGGAGATTTCTACTTAAACTGCAGTTTGGAAAAGAGCCCTCAAAAGACCACTTTGCAAAAGATAATTGCTAGGTATTAGAAGAAAATGCACTAAAAATGCATTCCCCAAGTAAAACTACTGAATGAAGCTAAATACTAGTTCAGATCTCTTGTCTATTCAAGCATTCACCTTTCCTGGCCTATAAACATAGTGCTTCAGCACAGTGTGATGTGTCTCCTACCTCAAGAAGCCTGTACTCTATTTTAGAGAGAGAATGCAGATCAGATTCTCCTCTCATGTACCAGTGACCTGACATTTTTTCAATCTCAAAGCTGAAATGATGTCTTTATACACACTGCTGCCTGTGGGTGATTAATGCTGATAGACATTCATGGAAGAAGTCATTTTTAGAAGGACTTTGAAGACAGGGAGGTCTTTCGTAGGCTATGGCACCATCCCAAGACTGTAGAGAGCCAAAAAAAAAGTTTAACAAAACATGAAAACAGCTCTGAGAGGATATATGGTTTAGAGGGCACATAGTGAAGGCAAGAGAGACCGGGATGGAAGCAGTAGGAGTATTTTCAAAAAAGTCTGTACATGGAGAATAGTCCAGGTGATCTGAGAGCTGAAGAATTAAATGGTTGACCTAAGCAAGATAAAAGCAAAGGGAAATAGATGGTTACATTTCTGTGCACGTGTGCACACTTTCAATTCAAAGCACTTACTATTATTCAGCATAGACAAAACAAGTTAATTTTTAGACATTTGTCTTTACAGGAGCCAGTGTCGGTATGTAACTCCATGTTTTGTGGACTACTGAAAGTGATTAGGCAATACTGAATGAGTCAATAAGTCATGGGCTGGGGATTTCATTACTTTGCATTTGTTCTTATTCATAGAAGGCAGAAGCTTAATTTCATTTCAGGGTACAATGGAATTGCATAAACTCTGCAGCTTTCCAGCTGCTGGCTGATTATCCCTGTCCCATTTTTGAGATCTGCATAGTGCTCATGGTTGTTTTCTGGCTAGAAAACAAATGTAGTTTTCACTTGACAAGTTATTTGGTTGCTCAAATTGTGCCTTTCTCCCATAAATTATTGGGGGTTTCCATCAGCTAAAGCCTCCTCGGCTGTTTCACCTTCACCTGAAAAGAAATTCTGAGGTTAAACCTCTTGTATCAGCTCAGAAAGGAGCCATTAGACATCTACGTATGGCAAGTTGGAGAGTTTCTATTGATTCAGTAGTAATATCTTATGCACTTCCAAACTTGGGGGTTTTTTTTAATAAAATAAGAAAACATATTTAAATTATCAGGTGTATTTTTTTGGTGAGGATACACTACTTACCAGGAGAACTCATCCCGATTTCTTTTTTGTTGGAATTAATTAGAATGTACATTTTCATATTTATGAAGAAAACAGCTTTGTAACTTCTGTTTGGAAATAAATAATTGTGTTAGGCATAAATTACTTACTTTTTGATTTGATGACTTCTTATTCCAACGGCTGGAAAATATGATTGAGGCAGTGTTAGGTGGGTTGAAGAGAGAGGAACTTTAATTTAGATTTCAGTGGTATAAAAAAGAACTTTATTTTAAATTACAATGAAATAAAATTTAATTGCACATTTCACATCTTGCAATGTGTTTATATTTGAAGTGTTTGCAAAGTTTCTTAAAGACTAAACTAATCATGTAAATGGGTGTAATTTAATTTGCACTCTATGGAGGTATAAATAATTCGTACATTACATAGCGATCATATTAAATGATCACTGCATAAATTAAGGTTTTGAAAATAGCTTCCAACTATTTAGCACATTGGCAATAATAGATCTGTAACAGACAGAAATTTAAAGTAAGCCTACATTTGATTGTTTTCAGACATGCTGTACAACACTCAGTGCAATAGCAGAGCTTTTTTTAAGAGGTGCTAATCACTGTGTATTTGATTTCATTAGTCTTTTCACTTGGTTTCATTCGTTCTGAACCAACATGTTAAAAGTCTTAAAACCAAATAAAATCCTATTTATGCAACACATTTTTTCTGTGTTTTTGTAATTGGATAGCTATAAAAATCTGTCCCTGCTAAAAGACATAATTTGTTCACAAGTTGTTCCTGTTGGTCTCTCGTTGTGTTTTCCAAGTGGCAGTACATAAAAATGTGTTATATTAGCACAGTTATGTATTTACAAAACGTGAAGTATAGCATTCTGTGAACAGATGTTTGGCTACCACCAGACTGGTAGATCTGTTTAAGCAGCGCTTTTGCAAACATCAGAAGTGACTGTTCTGATACTCTGCTTCAGTCTATGAGGGGAGCATCTGAAATTACCTCATGTATTTACATGACCTTATTTCAGCTCTTCATGCCATAAATTAGGTCAGGAATCCCAACTGCAGTGGGTTAAGTTTCTACATCATAATATATCAACACAAAAGGTAATCTCCAGGGCTGTTTTTTTACCAGCAGGGAAGAAAAGACAGTCATTCTCAATTATGTGGCACCAGTGGAGAGGCAAAATGTATGTTTCTGGGAAAATGGTTAGCAATATATATTTTCACTGTAATAAAGACTGTGCTGGCATAGTTAGCAGTTTTGTGCCAATGTGTACAGTTATTTGAAATATGACTCTGACTTAAGAAGAATGGAAAAGCTCTGCTTGGTCTCTGGTGGAAGAGATGACATTTCCTAATTTGTTAAATCATGCGTATCATGCATTTGAAAGCAGTGGATTAAACAAATACTTATGAATGATGTCTTATCTCTTGCCTGTGAACTCATCATTCAAACTCTGTCTTATCTGTTTATGAATTACATAAATTATGAACCCTAGCAGCCTTATATAAATTATAATAAAACAGGATAATACCAACAAAGTGTGAGACCTGGGTTCCTGCTGCAAAATTTGGGAGTAGATCAAGGTTCCCAGAATTCTCAGAAGGTTTAAACTCCAGTATTTTGATTTGGCTTATTAGAGAGACATTTGCAGTCCCTAATGAGAGAGTCTGAACTGGCCTGAGAGCATCAAAGACAAAATGGACCTTCTTTCCCCAGAGGATTCATCTAGATTGGGCTGCCTGTGACACAGATGAGAAATGCGGACCAAAATAATTTGGGGACCATGACCTGTGCTACCTGTGCATGGAGCATCACCATTGACTTTAACTCTGTCCGCGTTACTGTGCACTGCATGGGAAATAAACCATTTTCTCCTTGATCCAGTGTTAGGTGCCATTAACTACAGCATATGCAATGTGTAATTACCTTTTACAGCAACAACCCAGCTCACAGGTACTACCTCGCAACTGACCCCGTGACAGGAGATTTGTACGTTTCCGACACAAACACACGCAGGATTTATCGGCCCAAGTCACTCACTGGTGCAAAAGACCTGACCAAAAATGTTGAGGTCATAGGAGGAACAGGGGAGCAGTGCCTGCCATTTGATGAGGCGAGATGTGGTGATGGAGGCAAGGCGGTGGAGGCAACTCTCATGAGCCCCAAAGGTAAAAAGAGTTCTCCCTCTGTAACATCCAAAATAATATAGAAGTTCAGAGCTGGGGGCATGATCATGTTTAATTACTGAATTCAAAAGCTGGCTCAAAAATTGGGGATTGCAGTGATTTTTTCCAAGTAGAAAGTCTATTGAGGAAGACAGCTACAGGGGACTGATTTTTTTGAACTCTATTAGGGTTGATTTTTTAGGAACTGTTTGGTTTGAGTGGTTATTGAGCATTTTTAAATGTTCAATAAGAGCATTTATATTACATGTTTGGCAGGCAGCAGTGAATATCTAAAATGAGCATTGCTTTTGGTTCCATTGATCCCATGTTTAAAGTTACCTTAAAAGCTAGTCCCTTCCCAGCACACAAAAACAAATGAACAGCAAATGCAATCAACAGTAGCAGATTTCATGCTGAATATTGGTTTCTCATGCAAAATACATTAACAAGCTGTATTACTACCTACTGCCAGAGACCAGATTTTACTGCCTGCAATTTCCACTGGATACATGCTACCTATACCCTTAGTTATGGATAATATATTCACTGTTAGTACAACAAGAAAAAAACGCTAATTTTTATTTGCTTCACTGAAGGAATAGCAATAGACAAGAATGGGTTAATCTATTTTGTTGATGGGACCATGATCAGAAAAGTGGATCAGAATGGAATAATATCGACTTTGCTTGGCTCCAATGACCTCACCTCAGCACGACCTCTAACCTGTGATACCAGCATGCACATCAGCCAGGTACTTTTCAGTTGCTGCTAATTTGGAAAGCTGAGCTGGGGATAGAAATTGAAATGCAGCTTTCGCACCCCTTAAAATAAAACTGGGTGGAGTGCGATGGATATTTAACAGCAGGTTCGGGGGAGAAAGCAACCTGTTCCACAGGCGTGAATTGCACTTTATTCTCTTAGCTATAAATGCTGCTGTATTCAATTTTTCTGCCCATAAAGTTCAGTTTGGTTCAGAACAGCAAAACTAGCAGCAGGAAACATTAAGCCTGGTAGTAAATACTGGGAGAATGGCGTATCTGTTAGAACTATCTTGGCATGTTGATGTTTTCTGAATTGCTGACATCCTTAGCCTTCACATCCTTAGACTGAATGAAAGGATTTACACAAACCCCCTGTATTTTTCTATTTGTCTTAAAACTTGTGTAGGTAAGAAGAGACATGTTAGTAGTGGTATATTCAAAAAATGTAGTACGGTGTTTCATAATCTGGAAGGTAGTACGTTATTTTTGCTACTACAAGAATAAAAGTTGAATACTGTTGATAAGTATTTAGACATTGATATCTGTCTCTATAGTTATTTATGCATTTGTGATGTAGAAAAGTATTGCATTTATTGGAGGGGAAACTCAGCCTGTATTATAGTTTCAATGCAACTGGCTTTCTTTTTAACAAAATGGATGCCTGAATATTGTTCCCCTTGCCTCCCTGAAAGCCTTAGTTTGCTGCATGTATTCATGCAAGTTCTTCAGTCGTGATTGCTTATAGCAGATGGAAAATATCCTTACAGCAGTGTCTAAAACTGAAGGTTGGTTAAGGCATTTAATCTGCACTGGTTAACTGTTTAACAAAACACTTCTATTTGTTTAGGTTCGCCTGGAATGGCCTACAGATTTAGCCATCAACCCAATGGATAACTCCATTTATGTTTTGGATAACAACGTGGTTCTGCAGATCACTGAAAACCGTCAGGTTCGCATTGCTGCAGGGAGGCCGATGCACTGCCAGGTTCCCGGGGTGGAGTACACGGCGGGCAAACACGCGGTCCAGACCACGCTGGAATCAGCCACTGCCATTGCCGTGTCCTACAGCGGGGTGCTTTACATTACAGAAACTGATGAAAAAAAGATAAATAGGATAAGACAGGTCACAACTGATGGAGAGATCTCTTTAGTTGCTGGAATACCCTCAGAGTGTGATTGCAAAAATGATGTTAACTGTGACTGCTATCAAAATGGAGATGGCTATGCTAAAGATGCCAAACTTAATGCTCCCTCCTCCTTAGCAGTGTCTCCAGATGGCACCCTGTATATTGCTGATCTGGGAAACATTAGGATACGGGCTGTGTCAAAGAACAAACCCTTAATGAATTCAATGAACTTCTATGAAGTTGCTTCTCCAACTGACCAAGAGCTGTATATCTTTGATGTCAATGGTACCCACCAGTACACTGTGAGTTTAGTCACCGGAGACTACCTGTACAATTTTAGCTACAGTAATGACAATGATATAACTGCAGTAACAGACAGCAATGGGAATACTCTTCGGATCAGGCGGGATCCCAACCGGATGCCAGTAAGAGTGGTCTCTCCTGATAACCAAGTCATCTGGCTGACCATAGGCACCAATGGATGTTTGAAAAGCATGACTGCACAAGGGCAGGAGCTGGTCTTATTTACCTACCATGGCAACAGCGGACTTCTGGCAACCAAAAGCGATGAGACTGGATGGACCACTTTTTTTGAGTAAGTACATAAAATTAAGTCAGGTGCCTTATAGTTTTAGAGTACTGAGTTCGACAGGACCATTTGAAATATTTCTGGGTAAAGTTGAGCCTTGATAACAAAAAGCACAGAAAGATACTTTTCATTTCCCATGCTGTTTTCCTGTGTCTTACTTGTCTGACTTTTTCTGAACATTGGATCTGAATAATTTTGAATTCATTATTTTGAACTTCAGTTTTATATATTGAAATAATAGTGAGACAACATTTCACTCTTGTCAAGAAATTTGTAACTCAGACAACCATGAGTTTGTAGATTTGCATCAAAAACTAGATTTTCGTCCCACTTGCTCATTAGATTGACATTCTTCTGCTGCAAATACTGACAAGAAATTTGTCTTCACTGCTCATTTTTTTCTTCTTCTTCTTTTTTTTTTTTTCTTTTCTTTTTAAGTTAAAGCATTTCTGTGTCGTCTTTTGCCCAAAAATAACACCTGGGTGGGTAGTAAAAGGTTGCGTTTCACTGAGTGGCAAGTATGAAGGAAGGATCTCCTGGAGAGCCGAACAGGCTTTCACACTGGGGACCCAGTTGGAGGAAGCTGAGAAAAGAAATCTGGGCCATGGGGAAGTGTCATCCCTGTAGGAATAAACTGAAAACACAGAAACCACCAGCACCATGTCATGTATAGGTGCAAGCACAAAAGCAAGAGGTATTACTGGAACAATAGGACTTGTAATTTTACCAACCTCAGAAAAAATCTTTTCAGTGAATTGCTTTTGCCTTTGTTACCCTCATTAAGTCATCAATGTCTGTTCATAACAGACAGATTTTGCAAAGCGTTTTACAGAATCCTCAATTATATTGACTAAGGAAGATCATGATAATTTATAGATAAACTAGAACCAGTGAATTCACATATGGGCTTTATAGGCAACTTCACCTCTAAATGATCAGAACTGCCAACTGATACGCTAAGCAAAACATTTTAAAAATGTAGGTTAAAACAGAAACCATTCTTTTAAAAAAGGTCAATGTAGAATTAACACAGATTTTTTTTCAATTGTCTCTGCCAGCTGGAAAAACAGCGTATTTTTAACTCACATGAAAGACATGATGAGGTTGGGTAAAAAGGTGTCTATGAAGGAGTGGAAGATGTAGTATTAGTGTGATAAGGAAAACTGTTAAGAGGGCCTCTAGTTCAACTATTCAGGATTACAAAGGGCATCATGAAAATTCAGTAAGTCCCTCTTCTTTTTTTTCCCCCCTCTTCTTTTCTTGTATCTTTATGATGAAATGCAGTAGCAACTGCTGCCAAGGTCAGGGCCTAAAAAAAAGCTTTCAATTCAACACACATGATAAAGAAAATAAAGTACCAGTGTCAGGCAGTGGCAGCAAAGCCAAACATCTGTGTTCTGAGATAACTTCATATTTCTGTCAGTGTACATTTGGCTGAGGCAGTGTGCAGGAGGACTCCGAGCACCTGTATCTACTCTCCAGCCTTTACAGATGCCCATCAGAGACACAAGAGCAGCAGGTGCTGCTTCACTGCATATTATGGAGTGGAGTGGGGTGGAGACAGGGCTAGAAATGCTGATCCCTGACAAAGACAGCAGGTGGGATGGTACTGCTGCCAGTTTTAAGGTATTCTTGCAATAAGCTGTAAATTGGCACGGCTTTGGTAGTGGGCACCTTCCCAAAGCATTAGCACACATCTGTAATATTTAACTGTGTTTTGGTGCATCCGCTGTGTATCTTTTTAGGTCCTGCCAAGAGGACACAGAAGCACAGCGAGAGTACACAGAGGAACGAGAAAAAGTGTTTGATTGGGAGGGCAAGTGTTCTCCTTGTCATGAGTTAGCCCTGTCCTGTATGCTGAGAGACCAAGGCGCAGCTTTAGGTGGGCTGGGAATAGCCATCCATTTCCACAGAGAGTAAAGTCAGTGTTTAACTGTGACAGATGCAGCTACTTGTTTCCAGTGGGCAAGCTGGGCAAGACAGTCACTTTGGGGGACAGTGAAGTCCCATACAGAAATTAAGGTATCTGATTGGTACGGCAGGCATTTTAAAACATGCTGGCATTATACTGACTAATTAAGGACCTAGTGTTTTAATCAGGGCAGTAATTTCTCACTATGTTGTCTGTAGTTTCTGTGTAGCCTACTGTGGTGTACCACAGTAGCTGGTGGCTCCTGAATGTTTCTTATTGGCATCTGCGTGATCGCAAAAGAAGTGGATATTATATTCACTATTCGGTGGATGACAGGCCTATAGTTTTCATCATAGGGAGAATTTAGGGTACTGTGTGTCATGAAGTACATAGCTATTTCCTGAGTCTGTAAATGGCTGTCTTTCACACCTGATCTGCTTTCATGCAGACTTTCTGGTCTGAGTTAGGTTATATCCAGCTGTCTTACAGAGAGCCCAAAGGGCAGGCTATTCCCCTCAGTAAGTATTAGTATTATTTCCAAGCTGCTGCTTATGCAGTTCCTAAACAATTACCTACAACCAATGTCTCGTTAGAATTCCCAAGCTGAAGTAATTATGGAAAAAGCTGGGCAATTTCACTCTCCCCAAATTTGCAAGTGTATGAGGCTTTTGCAGAAGCAAAGATATTTATCTCCTCCCTGTAGCCATGGTGAAGCAGTAATCTATTTAATTGCAACAAGGAAGATTCAGATCAGACATTTGGAGGAACTTCACGGTGAAGATTTTGGAGCCCTGGAGCGGACAACAGTGATAGCGACCTTGCCCTTCATAGACTGTCTTTAAAAACAGATCAGACATCTTTCAGGACCAATGCAGGAAGAACGGATCCTGCCCTGGGGTAGAGATTGGACTGCATGACCTCTCAAGGTCTCTTCCAGTAATGTTTTCTATGATGCTCTGTACAAGTTAAAACCAAAAATAAAAAATGATACTGATTATGTAAAGCTACAGGGTATAAGGGACAGGGGGAAGGCAATGTGTTATTTTTCTTGCCAAAACAGCATTCTTAAAAACATCCATCAGTCATCATAGCTGCTTGCTTCTTTTGAACATAAAATCCCCATACACCAAATCTGTCTATATTCCCTTTTGAAGGAAATAATAATTGTGAACACAACTCTTTTGCCATTTTTTTATTCTAAGATCAAATATTATTGTGACTTTGGTGCTGATGATTTGTAACATTAAATCTGATGACACTGGGTTTCGAGAGGTTTCTGCTACTATTGCCAAAATAGAAGGAGACCATGAATTATCATAGAAGAGTCAGGATGCACAAGTGTGTGTCTCTCTCAGCTTCTGCATACTCATGTCCGTAGGTAGTATGAGCTAAAACATTTTCAAATGAAATGTTTTCTGCTGAAAAAAAATGAAGCCTTGTTAAAATGGAAAAGTAAGCCTCAAACATCAAGTGAGGAATAAGAAATTATGAAAAGAAATCATTCTGACTTCATAGCATAATATTTCAACTTCATTGCTGAATTCATTTTCTTTTAGTATCACAGTTTATTTATGTATTTTATTTACTCTATTACTCAAATTCTCAAAATATTTTGAGAAAAGGATAGAATTTATGTTCTGTGGTGAATTCAGACTTTCTTCACACTCACAGTTAAAAAAGTTCAAGTGTTTGAATGCCCAATGGACTAGAAATGCCTTTTGTCAACTAGCTTTGAGTATAGCTGGGTTTTTTCACCTTTCGACTGTCACACATCTGTTTAAGTGGCTGAAGATACACAGAGGAAAAATACTGTGGTTTTAGTAATAAAAAATTCAGCCTTAGGAGCAACTCAGGAATAGCTTTGTTAACTAGTCTCCTGTGCAAATCTGGTTGTATAAGTGGAGCATGGATCCAAAGAATGTATTTCAGCTGAGTTCTCAGTGGCTAGAGTGCAGGTTTATGAAAATGATTCAATCTTTCTTTTTTCCTTTTTCAGAACTTTTCAGTGCAAAGGGGAAATATTTGCAAAAACATTGCATTCCAAAAAATTGGCAGTTGCTGATCTGGCACATAGTAAAGCATTTGGTCTTGTTTCTTTTCATGGCTTTTTTCCACAGTTTAAATCACACTAATACCAGATCCAAAAGAAATTTACTTTTTTTATTTATTTTAGCATGGACACTAATTAATCTTTTTTTTTTTTTTAGTCTCTTTCCCTGAAGAAGGGAAGGACTGACTCACATGAAATATTTTTTTACATTCTTTTTGGTTTTTACAGTGAAATTGTAAGTACTATCTTACTTAGGATATCATATAATCTGTTTTCTTTGTTTACAGACTTGGGAGATTTTTAATATCTTTATGGCAAAAAGGATTTTTAAATTTCTATTTTGCTAAGGGTTATAGTGTACTGATCAAAACTGGCACCTTATATTTCAGGAATGTGTGCTTTTTTAAAGCACTGTTGCTCAAATTCATAGTAACTGTTATTGGTTTTCAGGGGTCCAAAAACTTGCTTAATAAAAATGATATTAACAGAGCATTTACAGAAATGATTGAAAATGCATGCATGCTAAAACACCAATGGAGCCATATGAAGCTAGAAGTTTACCAGATTAGGTTTTATAATGGAATTATAGTATTAAACAAGGTATAAAAGTAATCAGCCTAATCAAATTATCTTACAAAATTCTGAGATAACTGAGCTGGAAAGTATTAACTATAACTGCATATTATGTATGCATAATAGGAACATTTAAACAGATAAATCTTAAAAGTTATATTAATTATCTGCATATTAGCATTTTGGAAGTGACACTTCCTAGCTAGTCTATGTGGCATTATTTCTATGCAGCAGTTTCCATTCTGAGTTTACATACAGATAGCTAAGCCAGGTGCACAAAAAGAGCATATTCTCTTGACTTAAGTTTTGAAATACCAGAAGCAAATGCCTAAAAAGCCTTGCAGGTGCCCCTGTGCAATCATCCAGCCTGCAAGCCTGGGTCTCTGTAGCCCTGAATTCATGCCTGAGATGTTCTGGCTTTTCGGAAACTCTTTTCCCAGGCGATTTTCTGTAAACAAGAGCAATGTTTTGGTAACTGTACCTATGTTATTCATTCCCTTCTCATAGGAGGGACTTCTTGATCTCCTTCTCATTCAACCAATGTGATTGAAGAGGTTTGCCGTTGTTTCACCAACCAAATTGGTCTGTGTAAAATAGTATGAAGGAGAGATCATCCCAAAATAAAGTAGACATTAGACGTTGTAGCCTTCTGAATTCAGCAAGTCTGTGTCGTTTTTGGTGTAAGCCGCGACAGGTCTCCATCAAAGCCCTGGCATTCCAGCAGGGGCCAGCCAGGCAGCGGTGCCAGCCTGTGCCTGCTCTGTGCTCCTTGGGCTGCCTGAGGAGCTGGCAGAGGCTGCTCTGCGAGGGAGAATCCCTCCAGGACAAGCAGCCAGCAGTCTTGGCTGCCCGGGCACACCTGCTGGGGCAAGGCTGCAGCCTGTGCACTTGGGAGCACTCGGCACTGTGCCCGTCTCTCGCAGACACGGAGTCCTTCCTTTCAGCTGCTTTGGAACAAATCCTGGCCAGGCCAGTGTTGGCCGTCTGGGATCTGTTCTCGGCAGTCACAGCCCAGGTGCAGCTGCAGGCTCCTCTGTTAAAAGGCAGGGGTTCCTTCCCCCATCAAGTTCTTCTGGAAGGTTCGGGCTGTGTGTGCTCTCCTCAGACATGCAGTGATCCCAGTAGCCACTGTTCCTTATCTCTTTTCAGCTTTCTCTCATTTTTCTTCCTCTTCTTTTAGAAGCAGTTTCAGCAGGCAGAGATCTGATCCAGACTAAAATGGCTTCTCTCCTCTCTGGAAATCCGCTGCCTTTCTTCATTACTCTATTTTGCTCTCCAGACCTCCTACTATGTTTCTTTACTTTATTACCTTGTATCTTGCTTACTTTCTTACCTTGTATCTTGCTTCTTCCCATATTTCCCATTATTTCCCTAAGGCGTGTTTGACTTTCCTGCTTTTTCCTTTCCCAGCAGTGAATTTCTTCACAGTCCCCTCTTGTATCTCTCGACAGTCCATCCAGTGTTTCCCCCAACACTTCATGCCCTGAGTTATTTGTCTTCTCCTTCCCCTCCTCTCTCTCCCACTCAATCCTTGTCTTCAAGGCAGTGCAACAGGAAGCAAAGAGTGACATTAGCAAGCACAATTCTTACGAGTTTACTTTGCTCCCACGGTTAAATTAACGAGGTTTCCAGCTATTCTGGAAGGGTGGTGAAATCATGCAGAATGTGAAGTCCTTACAGTAATTTATGGACTCTAGAGAATCACAAACAAAAATCTATTTTCGCTCTGTGCTGCAGAGTTTGCATATTATGCTTTTATTAGCAATGCATTCAGTGCTGTGGTTTCCCTAAAACTCTGTGATAGAGTTAGATATTGCCTCTGGCTTGGACTTGTTTAGTTTCTCCATGTACCAGGCACATCATCTGTAACTGTCAACAGCTGGCAACAGAGAATAGATGGTGTTTTGCAGTTTCTCTTTTACTTCCTCTTAATACATTGCTCATGGAATCTGACTTAAAAATACTGAAATTTGGCTATGGAAAAGTCTATGAAACTTCTGCTGGAAAGCAAGTATTTAATTTGTTCAGATGAAAGTTATACCTTAATATTAGTGTCTGTTCACTTAAGAGGTTCAAAATCCAATTTTCATAATTACTATTTCTGTACTGTTTCCAGTAACATTTGTGGGGGGGTTATTTTCCTATAACATTTGTGTTTCTATTTGTGTTAATTTCTCTATCCCATTTATACTTCGGTAGTATAAGTATCTAAAAGTGTTTAGGGTTCTTTTTAATTGTGGTTTTAGGGCTTTCATTCTAATTTGGTTCTGCTTTCTTTGTACAAAATGGTAATCTGGATTTTTTTATCACTACTAAACACTATCTGCATGTCCTTGGTGTCATAGTGCTTTTTAGGTATTTTTATCCTTTTACTATCAACAACCTTTGGTACCTTCTGCTTTTACTGCTGCTGCTTCTTGCTTCATCAGTGTAAAATGTGGTGGCTATAAAATGATTAGCCATATTCACTCAAGCACTTTTGTGTAGCCAGTTACCATGTTCTTGCATTGACTTCTGTGGAATCACATGAGCCCTTGATTACCAACTGTGACAAACAAGTGCAGTGTCTTATCTTCCCATACTATATATACTCAAGCAACAAAAAAACATATTCTCTTCATTCTTAATTGTTATTGAACTGTCTTTCTG
This sequence comes from Donacobius atricapilla, assembly GCA_013397315.1. Classification (NCBI taxonomy): domain Eukaryota; kingdom Metazoa; phylum Chordata; class Aves; order Passeriformes; family Mimidae; genus Donacobius; species Donacobius atricapilla. The sequence continues at coordinate 57,918 of WBMY01007413.1, read as the reverse complement.
GAAATATTTTTGTGATATCAAGTACTTCCATAAGTGCCTCTCTATCCACATTGACTGGCACAATGCAGCATGCAATACATATATATCTGTCTTAAAGCATGTTTGCTTCTCCTCCTCTCAGTATTACACAAATTGAAGATCTAGTAGCCATAACCCTCTCTTACATCTTCATGTAGACCCATGGAGGCAAGGCTGGCCAGAACGCAATTAAAACTCTTCCTCTCTATTCAAACAAGCTAAGTATGCCCCCTACCCAAAGAGAACTTGTTGGGGAAAATATAAAGCTGACATATTTAATTTGGAGGGGTTTTTTTAACTTTCTACTGAATACATCAACACTACAGAAGTATGTAACCATGTTTCATGCAACATGCAATTTCTGAGAGGAACTTAGTGATGGCTATGCTTGTTTACCATGTTTCTTCTTAAGATAAATAATTCAATACATTTTTTAAATTTCTGTCTTCAACTTTAAAGAATAGAGGTTATGTCTCACAGTTTTCTAAACCAGAACTGTAACTCAGCTTTATAGTAGATGTCATAATACAATGTTATATTGTTTAGACTTGTAAGACTTGTACTAACACTGGAGCATAAACTTGCTGTTTGAAACTCATCCTGCTTAATAATAAAAAAAAAGTTTTAAATAATCTATTAATATATAACATCAGACATGAATGTGAATTTTTTTTAGAGAACTGCAGTGTGTCCCCTAATTGCCCTGATAGCAGTAGTATGTCTCATCTAATAGACATTTACCCATTTCTTTATTCTTGAATGTTACTGTTCCTTCTCCTTAGAACTAGGCTACATAATAAAAGCAGACCTGAGAAGCCACTGAAGTTGAAAAGTGAGGGATGACTGTTGAGGTCTTGTAGATGATATCAAAATCGGAGTGCTGAAGACACATATATTATTACATCTTACATATATGAAAAAGGAAGAATTACTTTTATTTCTGTCAACAAAGTCTACATGTGATGTCTCTGGTTTCAGAAAGCACTTAGAAGTAAGGATAGTACAACAAAATAAACAATTTTGTTAGTATTAATGAAATAAATGTCCTACACTTGTCAATACAGTCAGCCCTGCCCAGGCTCCAGAAAGTATCTGTCTCACTTCTGGCTTTATGAAGGACTTCACAATACTATTTGTTCAGTTATTGACATGTTAATATTCTTGGTCCATGTTAGTTTTCTTTGTCAAACAGAAGTGAGGGAGGTTAGAGTCAAGCCAGCTCACCCTCCTTCACAGTCGCTTTGCAGGGAACCTGGTGTGGTGAGGGTAGAGGCACAACTCAGGACTGCATGTGAAAAGGCTAATCTGTTTCCAGTCATACTGTATTCAAACATATTTTCAAGACCCATCAAGAGATTTGGTCTTCCTTGATGTCCCAATGAGGCCAGACTGATCAGCTCTCTAGGAAGCCTACAAGGGACATCAGTTTAAAGTCTTACCTTTGGAATCCCCTCCCAAGAAGGGAAAATCTCTCCCTTCTGAAGCCTGCATTAATTGGGTGTGACTTGTACTCGGAAGGAATAAGGTTGTTATTCTAAATTAATGAACCTAACAATTATTGTTTACTACCTTGGTATTCCACTGCCCTAGAAGGAAAGAAAATACACCCATATAATTTTGTTTTCCTGTTACTAAATTTGCTTTTCAAACATAATGTAACTTAATAAGTTGATTTGTCCACTTTTTGTGACACTGTAAAAACAACTTTGTTGAGTTTTTACCTTTCAAAATAAAAACAAAATTAAATTAAATTAAATCCCCACCCTACCACCAAATAAGAATTAAGGGGAAAAAAGCAACATTATAGCTTATTCTGTGAACAGAATGTCTGGCCAAACAGACCAGCCTTATGTACTTTTTTCTCTAAAGGCCTGTACACTCAGCTCTGACAGTGTAAGCAGACCTTACAGCAAGGAACAATCTGTCACACAAAGTATATATACACCAACATTTCTTTTATTTGAAAGGCCATACTCTGGTATTTATATTGACAAGGCACACAGTTTATTTGTGCAGTAATGGGTGAGCTATAAAGGTGGAGGAGGTGACACACAGACAAGGCAGCAGCACCAAGGAGCCCTGAGGTTAGGGAAGCTGCCTGCCGGCACATCGGGGCAAAACCAGAATCCATCCTCTGTGCATCCCACAGGGCTCAGGGGCAGTGAATTCCCATTACAAGGAAGTTGAAAAGTGAGGGACGACTGTTGAGGTCTGGTAAATAACAGCCTAGCTACAGTATTTAATCTCATCTTCATAAGAATGAGCCCCCTTGAATTGCTCCTGAATTGACTGCACTCAGTTTGAAGGAGTGTGAGCTGCTGGGGCACACCCCCAGCCCTGGGAAGCTGCTTCCATCCCTAAAAATGCCTCTCATGTAAACTACACTGGCTACATCCCACTGCTCCCAGTGCACCCCTTTCTCAGGCACATACACTGGAGTTGTTCTTCCTGCTCTTCAGGAAGCGTCAGCTTCATTAACCCTGTTCATTTGTGAAAGTTCGTGCGCATGTAGGGTGGATGTGAGATACACAAGTTGTGGGAGACTCCTTGGTTTTGTGGCTCCTTATGAGAATATACATGGTGCGTGTTTGCTGCAGCAATTAGCACAGCATTGAAGGCTGCAGTACCATACAGCAGTGAGTGAGGAGTTTGGCAGTATTCTGGCAAAAAGCAAAGGCATTCCTAGCATGGTACTTCATGTATTGCTTCTTTCTCCACAGAGCACCACTCCCCCAAAATACCTGGTTCCAAATACCTGGAAGTCATTTTGGATTGGGCTGTGAAAGTGGCCAATCTTATGCAGCACAAGCACTGAACTCAAGCTTGTTTGTCTGGTTGTGCAATGAAGTGGAAAATGAGCATCAAAACCTTCTCTGTATGGAAGTGAATGAGCTATCATGGGAAAAAGTGTTGATTCATTCCTTTGAGCTCCCTTTCCAACAGACACGTTTCCTGCAGTGATTCTCATTTAGAGTGTGCCTGTTGTTTTACAGATGAGTTATGACTGTCAAAAAAGGCCTATTTAAGTGAATTGTTCACGTCTGGTGTGCTGAATGCCAGTTTACAAGAAAAGACCAAAAACTGTCCTTTTAACATTATGACAAAATAGGCACACCAAATAAAAAGCCTCAAGAGCTGCAGTTATAACAGGATAAGGTGAAAAGAGAAATTGTCAATCACTTTCCAGCTGAGGAAATCTCTTCATTAAACCTGGACTAAAAAATTCGTCCCGACCACATCGCTAAGATAAAAGACCATTACCTGAATTATTTAACCAGCTGTGCAAACAGTTTTCTAGGACTTCCCCAGATGAAAACAGGGTAAAGACCCTTTCCCCATGGAAAAGCCTTCAGATAAAGGAACAGGAAAAGCTTGAGTTGTCTGACAGTTGGTTGGACAGGACAGAGAAATGTAGCTGATACTAATACTTTAAATGACCTTTAAATGACCTTCTAACTTCTGTGGTTTTGTGAGTTTGCACTTTCTGCCCAAATTCTATTAAAAAACAAGTAGGCCTATGAATTTCTGTCCAGAATTGGGATTCTGGCTGTAATTTAATTTAGCTCTTTCCTAGAATCACTCCTGGACCTATTTTCTGTAATTCCTATTCATCCATCTTTTTCTCAAAGCTAGGCACCAGAAGAGAAAAGGAAAATAAAAAGGGACAGGTGAAAGGAAAAAGGAGAGGGAGAGAGGAAAGGAATAAAGCAGGAAAGAAAGGAAGATTTTTTTTTTTTTCATATATTTAGAATTCTGTAAGATTGGAAAGAATATTGGGAGTTTTTTTCATAAAATCATAGAATATTCTGAGTTGGAAGGGANCTCCTTGGTTTTGTGGCTCCTTATGAGAATATACATGGTGCGTGTTTGCTGCAGCAATTAGCACAGCATTGAAGGCTGCAGTACCATACAGCAGTGAGTGAGGAGTTTGGCAGTATTCTGGCAAAAAGCAAAGGCATTCCTAGCATGGTACTTCATGTATTGCTTCTTTCTCCACAGAGCACCACTCCCCCAAAATACCTGGTTCCAAATACCTGGAAGTCATTTTGGATTGGGCTGTGAAAGTGGCCAATCTTATGCAGCACAAGCACTGAACTCAAGCTTGTTTGTCTGGTTGTGCAATGAAGTGGAAAATGAGCATCAAAACCTTCTCTGTATGGAAGTGAATGAGCTATCATGGGAAAAAGTGTTGATTCATTCCTTTGAGCTCCCTTTCCAACAGACACGTTTCCTGCAGTGATTCTCATTTAGAGTGTGCCTGTTGTTTTACAGATGAGTTATGACTGTCAAAAAAGGCCTATTTAAGTGAATTGTTCACGTCTGGTGTGCTGAATGCCAGTTTACAAGAAAAGACCAAAAACTGTCCTTTTAACATTATGACAAAATAGGCACACCAAATAAAAAGCCTCAAGAGCTGCAGTTATAACAGGATAAGGTGAAAAGAGAAATTGTCAATCACTTTCCAGCTGAGGAAATCTCTTCATTAAACCTGGACTAAAAAATTCGTCCCGACCACATCGCTAAGATAAAAGACCATTACCTGAATTATTTAACCAGCTGTGCAAACAGTTTTCTAGGACTTCCCCAGATGAAAACAGGGTAAAGACCCTTTCCCCATGGAAAAGCCTTCAGATAAAGGAACAGGAAAAGCTTGAGTTGTCTGACAGTTGGTTGGACAGGACAGAGAAATGTAGCTGATACTAATACTTTAAATGACCTTTAAATGACCTTCTAACTTCTGTGGTTTTGTGAGTTTGCACTTTCTGCCCAAATTCTATTAAAAAACAAGTAGGCCTATGAATTTCTGTCCAGAATTGGGATTCTGGCTGTAATTTAATTTAGCTCTTTCCTAGAATCACTCCTGGACCTATTTTCTGTAATTCCTGTTCATCCATCTTTTTCTCAAAGCTAGGCACCAGAAGAGAAAAGGAAAATAAAAAGGGACAGGTGAAAGGAAAAAGGAGAGGGAGAGAGGAAAGGAATAAAGCAGGAAAGAAAGGAAGATTTTTTTTTTTTTCATATATTTAGAATTCTGTAAGATTGGAAAGAATATTGGGAGTTTTTTTCATAAAATCATAGAATATTCTGAGTTGGAAGGGACTCACAGGGATCATCAATGTCCAGCTCCCAGCCCTGGCCCTGCACAGAAAACCCCCAGAGTCACACCATATGTCTGAGAGTGTTGTGCAAACAATTCTTTAATTCTGTCAAGATTGGTGCTGTGACCACTTCCCTGGGGAGCTTGTTCCAGTGCCTGACCATCATCTAGATGAAGAACCTTTTCCAATGTAAACTATATCCAAAATAAACCTCCCCTGACAGAGTTTCATGCCATTCCCTTGGGTCCTGTCACTGGTCACCACAGAGAAGAGATCAGTGCCTGACCCTGCACTTTGCCTCGTGAGGATGTTGAGGACCACAATGAGGTCTTCCCTCAGCCTTCTCTTCTCCAAGCTGAACAGACCCAAGTGACCTCATATGGCTTCCCCTCAAGGCCCTTCTCCATCCCTGTGGCCCTCCCTTGGATGCTCTCTAATGGCTTTATATCCTTTTTACATTGTGGTGCCCAAAATTGCCTCCTGCACTCAAGGTGAGGCCACCCCAGTGCAGAGCAGAGCAGGACAATCCCCTCCCTTGCCCAGCTGGTGATGCTGTGCCCGATGTATCCCAGGACATGGTTAACCCTCCTGGCTGCATTTTTTCTCATGCTTGACAATATTCCAGGTAAGAAAAAAAGAAAAATGCTAGAACTTCTTAGACAATAACAAAATAAAATTTTAAAAATGCACTTGTCATAATTTACAAGCTACTGATATATATCAGCTTGTCATTTACTTTCTTCTTGTTAAGCAAAACAAAATATTAGCAAGACATACTGCCATATTCTTTATTGTTCGGGGTTTAAAAAAAAAAAAATTATATCTCCAAAGGAAGTCATGGTTTAATATTTCAGGTTTCCCAATATAATTGTACTGTGAATTCATAAGCAGGATGCTAAACCTTTTAAGATACAAATACAAATGTATAGCCTGGAAATAAAGGAATATGTACAGGTTATAAATGAGTAGTTATGGATCCACTGAAGTGTCTATTTCAATCAGACTAAATAAATGCAAAAAAGAAAAAAGCAGAAATCATTTCTGTCCATGCATTTTTAGATTATTTTCACCTTTTTCATTCTCAGCAGGCTCATTCAGTCTCTCTTCAGACATATAAAAAGCAAAAATGCATATCAAAATGAGAAAAGCAATGTAGAAATTGAGTAAAGGAAAAAATGTGTAAAATTCATTACATTCAAGTTGAAAGTTTTTTTCTGTTTCTACAACACACATAATGGTTAAAGGTGGCCAGAACTAGAGCTTCCAGTAACTTGCTATGCCCAATTTTAAACCGGTAGGGGACAGGAGAGCTCCCTACAGGTGATGAAATGCTAATAAAAGTGATGGTATATGAACTGTGGGCTTCTTTCCTTTTGATTGGCAAGACAACCATTTTGATACTAGTTGAGCAGGCAGTGAAAGTGCTACTAGAGCGGCTTTTCTTTACCATCATTTTCCTACTTTGAATTCACTTTCATTTGGGAGGGACTAAACCTGCAGTGTGCTACAGAGGCTGAATACAAGTGAAGGAATGTATTTGGAAACCCAAATTCTGTCATGCTAAAGACAACAGTCCTCTGTGTAATAGCTTAAATGGCTTCGACAAGCCAAGGAAGACATTTCATTGCCAGGTTAGGACAGATTTTTCAGCATGTTGTCAACATAGTATGCACCTTAAACAGCAACACATCGCACTCCTGAATGTCAACCTTGAACCTTCTGTTCTTACCTGCCAAGAAGCAGCACTCTGGTATAAAAGGCTTCCCATTAATAGTTTGAAACAAGTAGGGTAATGTTCCATAAATTTTTTAGCCACTCTTGGCAATCTGAGATGCATAGAGGAAATACCTGATGTGAGTTGAATGAAAGTGTAGCAGTACTTTTTCTTTCTGCTGTCAAAATTATACATGCCTATATTATGAAATGCATTCATGCTTCATTTCTCTATTACAGTAACCCAACTAATAGTATCATCTGTAACCAGTCTTAAATACTTAATATGCATTTGGACTGTAAGTCTTGTTATCTGAAATGTGCTGGAACTGGTGTGCCTTGCTCTTCAACCTGACATGTTTACAACAGCAAAAAAAAAAATCGTAGAGTTTATTTTGTTGAGGGATTGTGCTGCAGAGCTCTGGGGAAAAACGGTATTAGTCATAACTTAGCAACTGGCTTTAGGTGCAGCCTTTACTATACACTTTATTTCTATAGCTCCCTATTCTATGTTGAAATAACTTCTGATATAAAACATTAATAATGCTCTGCAAGTTGGGGTTGAGCTATATGTGCTACAGACTAAGATAAAATACACTTGAGAAACAAGTCAAAAATAAAGAAAGTAGGACATTTCCATCTGTGGCAAGGCTTACCAGGAAGTTATTACTGCAAAGTGAAGTGTCCTACATAGCCTAGAACAGAAAATGGTCTGGGAAGGCATGTAATTAAAACTGAAGGAGATGAACAATGGAAGGGAGACTTCCAGCAGGTGAAGAGCAAAAGGTCGAGAATCTGGGAAGCTGATAATCATTATCTCTGAGAAATTCTCACTGCAGAAGTGGAAAACTGTCTGGCAGTGGCAGCTCATCCTAAAGAAGAAAAAGGATTTGATCTAAAGGGAAACTTCAGCTAGCGATGGTGGCAGCTGCTCCCACTGCTACCTTCATAGTTATTGACTAAATATGAAGATTGTTGCGTTAATGCCAACAGAAACGAGCTGAGTGGATGCACACAAGGTCCTGTCCAGGGAACAAGTTTCTGGTTTAGATATTTGAAAAGTTTATGTGAGACTCACTTTTGAGGAACTGAAGAGGTTGCTGGAACAGCTTTGCTGTGGAGCCTGGCAAAGGAGAAAGATCAGAGGGCTCCATGGTAACACGTATGCCTGAGCTTGTGTTTGGATGAAAAGATCAAAGAGGCTGTGAAATGCCAAATATAGGCACTCGCCCTCTAGACTTCAGATCTCATTCCTTCTAGGGCAATTTCAATATTAGAACACTAGGCAGATAAAAAGAAATCTCTCGGTCTAAAACTGACAGTCTTGGATGAATAAATTCACCTTGGCAGCAGAATGCAAGGATATTTGAATGTAATAAGAAAAATGGCTGCGGAATGCCCAAAGGTATGAGTGATGTTACTGTGCTGTGCATTGATAAGGCTTTGATTGTGGGCAAGAAGATAGCAAGTATAAAATAAGTTAAGTATTCAATGTACAGTGAACAGAATGAAGGACACACATAGCAACCTGTCATAAAATTGAATATGTAATGTATTGTAGAAAGGCCTATTTCCCCTTTTTCTTTTTGTTCCTGGCTATTAAAGTATGAGAAATCCTATTCTTACCTTTCACGTCTCAGTCACATTTTCTTCTTGCACTAGGATGCCTGAATCAAGCAATCATGGCTTTTAAGATTCTTTCAGCTTTAAAGTCATGTTTTTAAGAACATGAATGTGTAGCATGATTTCTTGCTGCTCTTTGAACTCTTCCCCCACTGTAATAATATTAACTGCTTAACTCGGGCTCATGATGTGCCTTCCCATATTTGTGAAAGACGAGACCAGTTCAAGAACTATAGGCACTGTCAAAAAATAATATTGTGGAAGCAGGAATTCATAAAAGAAGGATAGCACAGTTCAATGCTGTGTACTACACTAAAGCCCACACTGCGCTGAATACTACTGATGTGTAGCATTTTCCAGCTCAGGTGGTATACTAAGAAATATGGTAATTGGTTTCTCACAGATTATGTGACTAAAAGGGTAAATAGTTCTTACAGGGAAATCTTACCTTCTGTGGCTTTAGTAAGCATTGTTTGAAATAAAGACCAGTACTTGACTAGAGCAATCAAAGGACGGAAGTAATTCCCAACAAAGTAATTTGGTACCATTTTCAAACATAAAGTAGAAAATAGAAAAGGACACTAATCAGACAATATATGCTCCCCAGGGAGTTAGAAAGGGAAGTTGTGCATGAAAATAAAATAAGTTCTTGGAACTGAGGCATGAGACTGAAGGTCATTAATAGGCTAGCAGTCACATTCATGCACAAGGAACTTTGGTATGTTTGTTTTGGTCTCCTGCATAAATGGAATATCTCAGCTTGCCAAGTCCGGGATGTAAAAAAGAGCCACAATTAGGGACAGAAACACACTGGAAGAAACCCTATTACCTTGAAATGTACTTAACTTCAAAAAATAAGTTTCCTCACTTGAATTCCCTGGCTTGCAGTATGGTTTCTGATTTTTAAACATTCTTTTCTCTTGCCTGTTGCTAAGTGAAAGTCTTACATAAACAAAGGAAATCAACTGTGCTAAAAGGATGGAAATGACTGTATGCAAAAAGCTGTCAAATCTACAGAGTAAGCAAACTGGAAGAAAACATTTCTTAACCTAATCCTTTCAGTTACAGCAATGCTGTGCAGTACTCGTGCTGTTCAGAGAAAGTTACTGTTGTGGGTTACAGCTGTTAGGATTAATTCTCTCATTTTAAGAAAAAGAGTTTCTGTAGCCTCAGTGATATGCTTGGGGCTTTGGGGGGGCTTTTTTTTTTGGTTTTGCTTTTCTTTTCCAGTAGGAGCAATTTTGATGATAAATATCAGCATGAAATGTCTAGCACACTGTGAGGACCTGCAGGGTCATGTTCTAGTTACTTTCAGAGACTAAGGCGTTGTTCAGCTTCCCAATACATGGTCACGGGAGAGGGACGGAAAACTCCTGAGAGCAAACAGGTCATATGTGGGCGTGAAATCACCCTTTGGATGCTTTTTTCTCTCCGTTGCAGCTACGGGCAGGCTATATTTCAAAACAAGGAGCTTCAGCTGAACACCTAGGCTAACAAATCAAGACTCTGGTACTGGGAGAGCTCTTTTTAAAGACCAGCTTTATGACCAGAAGCTCACACAGTGCTTTACCTCTTTCTATACTGTGACCAAAATGCATGCTTGGATATAAGCGTGGTCTCCAGTCATGTACCAAGATCTGCTTCAATTACAGAAATTCTATCTACCTATTCATATTAAATGGATATATAGCTGTTGGTTTAAATAAATGTCAGTAGACACAGAAAAAAAACTCTCATGGGTTTGTGTTGCAATTTTCAAACTTTGATCTGCAGGCAGTTAACAAGTTAGAGACACTAGCTGTTCTGGTTTCCAGCTACAAGCAGCTTAAGTAGATTAAATATTACCCCAGATTCTGTTCATAGTAATACAAGGGACATTAGGCACTCGGGAGTACAGGTGTTCTGCATGCTTATTGAAAAGGAAAGGCCCAAGACGCACTCTTGTTAAGATACCCTTTTTTCAAGAATTTTGAGGATCCCTACATTAACAGCAAAATCTAGTCCAGTAAGAGGGAATGAGTACAGAATGCTACAGAATTTAGCACCAGTAAATATGCTTCCTTTGAAATGGTGAATTAGATGTGCAGCAGGATCTGGTCACACTTCAAAGAACAATATGCAGAGCTGAAGATCCATCTGTTTGCTCTTGCTATCACCATTGAGGCTGCTGTATGTTAAGCAGTCTTTTGAGTACTTCAAAGCATGTTTGAAGTCTTTACTATGCCTATCCCATGCACACAAAAAAAAAGGGGAAAAGTGCCTTAACAATATGAGTAGCTGGTTTTTTGTTCATTTTAGTTGTAAGTGAAAACAATTTGTTCCTGCTGTATATCATTTCTGGACCTTTTTTTTTTTAGCTACGATAGCGAGGGCCGTCTAACAAACGTTACATTCCCAACTGGAGTTGTCACTAACCTTCACGGGGAAATGGAAAGGGCCATTACAGTGGATATTGAGTCATCCAGCAGAGAGGAAGATGTCAGCATCACTTCCAACTTATCATCAATCGATTCTTTCTATACCATGGTTCAAGGTACTGTAAACAGAAGATTTCTCAGCAGATACCAGCCTGAAAATTGTTTTCTTGTGGCACAAGCAGTTCCAAGTGAAGTGAAACTTTAGGGGCATAGTGTCTGGAGGACAGGAAGATACATACACAGTTTTACACCTATAAAGAAACAACTGTTCAGGAAAATTAGTAGTTGCAACAATAGTGGCATTAAGTTTTCTAACCGAATAGCTTTTGTAAGCAGCTATGGGAAGTAGAATACTTACTTTGTATTAAAAAGGAATCTTGTAAAGAAGAGATAGATTGAAAGGGAAATAGATACAGAAATAGTATGAAGTGATACTTTAGCTTAAAAATAGCATGTAGTATCGGAGCAACCACTTGCTTGCAAAAGTGAGTAGCCACAGGATGTTTAGGATTAGGCCAAAAATGCCTAATGAAACAGCAGAGAACGTGTTTTGTGCCAGTCCAAAGAATATACTATGAGGATGTATATGTATATGGCTACTTGCAGCAGCCAAGCCCCACACAGCTGCTCGCTCACGCCCCCACCCCCCAGCAAGATCGGGGAGAATTGGAATGGTAAAACCCAGAGAACTTGTGGGTTTTTTCTTAGGGGTTTAAGTAACTTTGATGATAGGTCCTAAAGGCATTTTTGCTCCTCTGGGATACACTTACTCTTAACAATCTTACCTTGGCTCTTTATTATGATTGGGTCAGTTGTATGAAGTCAAGATGTACATATTGCATAAAGTATCCAGTATAAAGGCTGAGTCTTAACCCATGTAGGTAACCTGTAATTCTCTTTTTGGCCTTTTCAGATCAGTTAAGAAATAGCTACCAGATTGGTTATGATGGCTCACTGAGAATCCTGTACGCCAGCGGCCTGGACTCACACTACCAGACAGAACCACATGTCTTGGCTGGCACTGCCAACCCAACCATGGCAAAGAGAAACATGACCCTCCCAGGGGAGAACGGGCAGAACCTGGTGGAGTGGCGATTCCGGAAAGAGCAAGCCCAAGGAAAAGTCAATGTCTTTGGCCGAAAGCTTAGGGTAAGCACACAAGCGTGAGTGGTATCTACTGCATTCCCATTAAGGAACGAGGAAATGTAAATACATTCCTGTAGGTATTGCCATCCAGCAACCACAGACTATTTACTGTAGACAAGCTGACCGTAGATCTGGAAGTACTTGTTTTTATTACTTTATTTATTAGCTGTTTTATTTATCAATTGCTCTTTTCTGTATGTCGTAGTTTAACCCCAGGCAGCAGCCAAGCCCCACACAGCTGCTCACTCACTCCTCCACTCACCAGCAGGATCAGGGAGAATTGGAACAGTAAAACCCAGAGAACTCATGGGTTGAGATAAAGACAGTTTAACAGGGAAAGCAAAAGCCACACACACAAACAAAGTGAAACAAGGAGATTTCACTGCTTCCCATGGGCAGGCGGTGTTCAGCCATCCCCAGGAGAGCACGGCCCCATCACATGTAACAGTGACTTGTGAGGACAAAGCCATCACTCCAAATGTCCCCTGCTTTACAGACTGGGCAGGATGTCACATGGTCTGGAACATCCCTCTGGTCACTTGGGGCCACCTGTCCTGGCTGTGTCTCCCCCAGTCTGCTCTGCAGTGTGGCAGTACCAAAAGCAGAAAAGGCCTTGGCTCTGTGGAAGCCCTGCCCAGTAATAATAAAATCATCTCTAGGTTATCAACCCTGTGTTCAGCACAAATCCAAAACACAGCCCTGTACTAGCCTGTGTGAAGAAATACCCCAGCTAAAATCAGCACTCTGTGGAATTTAAACTGTTAGGTTTAGCTTGGAATGGCTGAAAATAATAATATTCTGCTTTCCTTCACTGTTTTTCTTTCTGGTACTGAATTCACATAACTGATTCAGAATCCTGTTTTAAATTATTCTACCATAAGTTAGCATAATCCCTGGATTTTTTTTTTAATTTTAAATGAAAATTGTACTAAGACAGTTAAAAGAGTTTAACTGTGTGTGCATGAGTATGGCATATTCCTCTAACATATGTCTTTACCATTTTGTTGGCATTTCTTCTTCCTATATAGTGAGTGAAATACAAGTAGGAAGCAAACTATGATTTATGACAGCCATTTGGTAAAGACAACACAGATTAAGCATTTTAAATTGTGTTGCCAGGAGACCATTTCAAGACCACATCAAAGCTCTGACTTACTATTAGAACTGAACTCAGTTCTTTAAAATAAGGCCTAGGCAGTGTATCAAATGAAGGTAAGTCATTTCAGACCACTTGACTTCTTGCCATTTGAAATCTTAAAATATTTTGTATCTTCCACTGAGACGATGGAGGGGATGCTGTTATGCAGGTTATATTCCTCTCTACCACTTTGTCTACAAGAGGAATGTATTTTTTTCCAAGAAGGAAGAACGATTATGCACAGTAGCAGCTGCTTAAAAACAATATGTTAGTAACAACCTGTGGCAGCTATCTTCCATTGATAAGGAAGAGGAAAAGGAAACCATAATTCTGAAGCTCATCCTTGTGGTTCTGGTTCATAGGCATGTCACTATAGACTACAGTGGTATAATATACCTGCCAAGTCATTTGTGAAAAAAGCCCAAGAGAAGTTTGGCAGNGCAGGATGTCACATGGTCTGGAACATCCCTCTGGTCACTTGGGGCCACCTGTCCTGGCTGTGTCTCCCCCAGTCTGCTCTGCAGTGTGGCAGTACCAAAAGCAGAAAAGGCCTTGGCTCTGTGGAAGCCCTGCCCAGTAATAATAAAATCATCTCTAGGTTATCAACCCTGTGTTCAGCACAAATCCAAAACACAGCCCTGTACTAGCCTGTGTGAAGAAATACCCCAGCTAAAATCAGCACTCTGTGGAATTTAAACTGTTAGGTTTAGCTTGGAATGGCTGAAAATAATAATATTCTGCTTTCCTTCACTGTTTTTCTTTCTGGTACTGAATTCACATAACTGATTCAGAATCCTGTTTTAAATTATTCTACCATAAGTTAGCATAATCCCTGGATTTTTTTTTTAATTTTAAATGAAAATTGTACTAAGACAGTTAAAAGAGTTTAACTGTGTGTGCATGAGTATGGCATATTCCTCTAACATATGTCTTTACCATTTTGTTGGCATTTCTTCTTCCTATATAGTGAGTGAAATACAAGTAGGAAGCAAACTATGATTTATGACAGCCATTTGGTAAAGACAACACAGATTAAGCATTTTAAATTGTGTTGCCAGGAGACCATTTCAAGACCACATCAAAGCTCTGACTTACTATTAGAACTGAACTCAGTTCTTTAAAATAAGGCCTAGGCAGTGTATCAAATGAAGGTAAGTCATTTCAGACCACTTGACTTCTTGCCATTTGAAATCTTAAAATATTTTGTATCTTCCACTGAGACGATGGAGGGGATGCTGTTATGCAGGTTATATTCCTCTCTACCACTTTGTCTACAAGAGGAATGTATTTTTTTCCAAGAAGGAAGAACGATTATGCACAGTAGCAGCTGCTTAAAAACAATATGTTAGTAACAACCTGTGGCAGCTATCTTCCATTGATAAGGAAGAGGAAAAGGAAACCATAATTCTGAAGCTCATCCTTGTGGTTCTGGTTCATAGGCATGTCACTATAGACTACAGTGGTATAATATACCTGCCAAGTCATTTGTGAAAAAAGCCCAAGAGAAGTTTGGCAGTGAAATAAACCACCATGAGTGCAATTCTCAGAAGTGACACTAAGTTTTGGCATTCAAGTGCAGAGGAGGTAAAAGTTAAAAAAAAGGAGGTAAAGTTGTCACAGGCAACTTTAACTTAGAAGAATTCATCAAAAAAAAGAAAAAGGGAAAGATTTACCAGGATGGGAGGGAAAACGAAAGATGACAGATTAGGATAAAATAATACTAATTAAAAGTGAACATAGAAATTGGAGAAGTAGGGCAGGTGGAGATTGAGCTAATAAGAGACAAATGCCTAAAAAAAAAGGACAGAAACTTGTCAGCAATGAAAATGAAAAAAAAGTAATGTTTTGTGAAACTGATTTACATGGAAAGATATTACCAAAATGTCAGTTGGGGGTGGATGGGGGGAAGTAGAAAAGCATAAAAAGAAAACAAGAGAAAGAAGAACAGGAATAATTTATGGAGCTCATCATTTCCATGTACAGACAGATATGTCATCAACATTTTTCTGCAAAGAAGACAAATGTAGACAAAAAATGGTGACAAAATGTACTGCCAGGAAAGGTACTCTTCTCTGTGACACTCGCTGTGTTAAATATATGCAGTATCTAATGTTAAAAAGTATGCTGTCAGGTATTCGCGTGGTTTTCTATCTTGTATTAGTTCTACATAGTACTAGTAATCTTTCTGAAGAAATTAATTAGAATTGTGTTGCCCTTCCTTAACAGTCTTCAGTTAATCTTGCTTTTGTTCTGACTTGGTTTGTAATTATTCAATAAGCTAGTTCTTCTCTGGAGCTGTACGTTTGGTCTATAAGCTGGTCATAGGCCAAGCTCCTGCCAGTCCTCTGCATGAAAGAGCCTTTTTAGGGCCTTTGTACTGAGGGTCTCACAAAGGTCTCAGATAAAGGAGCTGGTTGGTATGAACTCTGTCTCAAGGGATGCACCCAGAGTAGAGAGGCAACACAGACAAGGGAGTCTCCTCTTGAGACCTGACATACTCCAAACTATGCAGAGGTCTAGAGTTTTCACATTACCTCTTGAATCTCTCTGTAAGACACAGCAATTCTACTCCTAACAGAGGAATCATAGACAAATTTCATACTTCTCATTGGAAAGAAAAACAGGAACTAAAGTAGAAGAGGCTAGATGGAGACATAAATTACTGAAACGTATCAGGACAGTAGGTAAGGACTGTCAAAAGAGTAAGTTTTGTGTCATTAAGTGTTTCTTCACTGGAAATTTCCTGAAGTACAGTTTTTATCATAATGACATCCAGAGGTTTCAAATGTATTTGGAGTGTGGTTGTCTTGGACACAATAAAAAAATTCAACTTTTCCTCTAAAAGTGTTTTGCTAGCAGAGATGTTATTAAGAAGCATTTCAGAGGAAGGCCAAGATGTGTTATTACAGCCCTACACTGCCCAGTGAAACAAGCTATATCACAAAACTCATAGTTACTCTAATTACCATCTCTATGATGAGATTAGGCAAGCACAGCCAAAATTTCACCAAAAGCTCACATGCCTGAATGCAAGAGCTCTGTCAGCAAAGTCTGAAAGCATGAAACTGGCTGGAACGAGGTATTTCCTTTCCTACCCCTCATATCCTGCCCTTACACAGACCAGACAGATGGGAAGGGAGAAGGCAAGGGATGTTATCATCCCAGTTAGTAGCTAGGGCAGTGAGACAGAGGATTAAGTACTTTGTTGCAATTTATACAGGAAGGATGTGCTTAGCCAAGAAATTACCCACAATTGCTTGGACGTCTGCCTTAACCCTAAAACCACCCTTCTTTCTTTGCCAGTTCAGAAATCAGAAATCTCCATTTTAACTTCAGTGTCTAATCCCAAGAGGTGGACAAGAAAATTTATAAAAATCATAATTAAATGTAAAATAAGAAAGGGGAAGTGGAGAGAAAGGGAAGGGAAAAATTAGAGAAGAAAAACAGGCAGGGACATGTAGAGATGAATGTAAGCATATGTGGGAGACACTGGGGAAAAAAAGCTAGAGATCAAGAAAATTTAAGAATTAACTTAGGTAAATGAGTAAAGGTTAGATGTTGGAAAATGTAAAGAAAAACACCCTGAAAATAAGTTTAAAAAAATACAAAAAATGAGCTGAATAGAGTTGAATGGAAGTACTTCACAGCTAAGTTTAACCTACTTCTAGAATCAGTCTTGTAGCATTCATTTTTCAGATTACATTTAAATAACTTTTGATGGTTCATTAAATAGGTAAAACAGCTATTCTGCATCTGCTAGACTTTGTGCTCTTTACTAAGGAGATTTACAAGAAAGTGTGGAGTTTTTTCCTAAATTGATAGTGCAGATTCTTCTCATGCCAGTGATTTCATATTAACAAAGAGAAATGCATTGTACATAAATAGACAGACTGAGCAAAACAGCATTTGGAGGAACTTTTTTCCTATTTGCCTATGACCTATCACCGGCACTTCAATATTTTTTATACCAATAATAAAGGATCTAATTTATATTGATCTTTTAGAAGCGTATCATCCTCAGGGTATATATAAGTACTAAGATCCATGGCATATAGGGTTTTGAACATTCAGCCTAAAAAATGCAAAAATCTTCCAGTTATTTCTTTGGTGTATCCCTATCTATTCTCTTGTTCTTTTCTGAATGTTATTTAGCCATCTTTGTTCACCCTTTGTAATGTATGTATGAGGTACTTTAAAAGGAATTTTTAAAAAATTCCTAATACACATAGCTCTCTGTCCATTTCTACCCTACTTGCCATGTGTTCATAAAATACAGTGTCGAAAAAAAATCTCAGTTATCAGTTTTTCACCCCTGGAACAACTTTAAAAAGACACAGCAGATACAGAAATGGTTTACAGATGAACAAAGAAATCCTCGAGGCCTGTTGGAGAACACTAAAGCACAATTCAGTGCTGAGGGGAATGGAGAAGTGCAAAGATACTGATATAGGAAAAGAAAAACAGACATTTTCCTTTTATAAATTCAAAAATGAGAGCTCATTCAATGAAACTGAAAGTTGGCGCATTTTGAACACTAAAGGGAGGTAGGGATGAATTTCAGTGTAAAAGTATTACATAGAAAACACTATCCATCACTGTAGTTTACATCTATCAATAAAAAGGTGTTCAACATTAATGTATCTATGCTAAGGCTTTATTTTCAAATCAAAATACTTGTAAACTTCAAAGCGTTTCTAACTGTTTTGCAGTGGTTCAGTAGTCTTCCAGTCATTTATGGCTTTAAGTGGTCAGTTAACTAGGAGAAAGATATAATCTTCTACTAAGGATTTCAGCCTTATAAATACATTGCAGTAGTGGATGGTATACTGAGGTAAATTTCCATTTGATCCAGAAGGGGAATGCCTGTGTTCTAAAAACTGTTTAACCTTAATTTGAAGATCTAACATGCTTTTGAAGATCTTAATCTTGTATTTACTGCCCTTCCTTATACTTGCTCTGAAGGACTAGGATTCAGTTCTTTCCTTCAGTTCTTTCTTATGTTAGATTGTTATGAATTGGAAAAGCAGTTGCTGGGAATATATTTTGACAATTTGCTAGATATACTTCAGACTGCCCACAAAAGAAGTAGTTTGTTCATTGAAATGACCCCATTTATTACAGATGTTTTCAGTACACATCTTTCAGTATTTTCTTAACAGTTGACTAAGCATCAAGAAAGAACACATTGCTACAAATTCTGAGCCCTCTCTTCATATAATCAGACCTTCTAAGGTAGATACTAATATAGTGCCTTACAATTATATCCGGAAGCTGCTAAAATACTTTACACATACAGCAAATCAATCACTGTAAATGGTATTTAAAGAATAGCTAGCTTTGTGGAAATAACAGGTGGCTGGGGTTTGAACAGCATGATTTATTGTGTCATTTTGTTTGCTTTAAAAAGGTTAATGGCAGAAACCTCCTTTCAGTTGACTTTGATCGAACCACAAAGACAGAAAAGATCTACGATGACCACCGTAAATTCCTGCTGAGGATTGCCTACGACACATCAGGGCACCCCACCCTGTGGCTCCCGAGCAGCAAGCTGATGGCTGTCAATGTTACCTATTCATCCACAGGTCAAATAGGCAGCATACAGCGAGGCACAACTAGTGAAAAAATAGAGTATGATGGACAGGGAAGGATAGTGTCTAGAGTGTTTGCTGATGGGAAAACCTGGAGTTACACATATTTGGAAAAGGTAAAGAACATTCAGGTTTTTTAAAATGCTTGGAATGTGCTGAAATTCTGCAGCACCTCACTGCTGCATACAAAGCAAAAAATAGATAGTAGAAGCACATTGCAATTATTCTAAGTATCAACATGTGATTCCAAAAGGAATGTTTCATTCCATAGATATGTAATCATGCTGTAGCTAATTGCTAGGATTTGATGTGTTTTAAAATTTAGGCCACTGACTAATAAAAAGTATCTGCATTTACCTTTTATCTTAACACTTAAAATAAGGTACAGAGACTATCTGCAATTCAATTCAACTGAAAGTAATTTGTTTGCAAATGCTCCACTGTTGTGGGCTTTTTTTCACTACCAAGAAAAGCTCTTTTTTCTAAATAGTTGCACCTGTCAATTTGTACTTGCTATATGTTGTAGCATCAAAATAAGGGATATGCAAAAGATTAGGAATCAGTATGTATGTAACAACTGCTGAATGATAGCTCTCCTGGAAATATCTGTAAAAATCACCCTTGTGAGATCATATCTCTGCTATGCAGAAAGAGAATCCATTTCTTATAGGGGTTTAAATATATTTCTATTGAAGATGTTGCTCACAAATACTGTTTACTAGTTACCACAGATATAATTTAATCAAGACCTATGATACATAATAGCCAGACATTAGGAAAATGTCAGAATAACTCAAGTAGCTTCTTTTGATATGAATAATCAAACAATTGTTTTGCCTATGTCTCAAAAGCTTACAGAACAAGAACACAGTATTCAGAGATCTCAGGCTATTCAAATTCTTCAAAATCATTTCTAATTGTAGATAAGAAATTGTATCTCCCAT
This sequence comes from Donacobius atricapilla, assembly GCA_013397315.1. Classification (NCBI taxonomy): domain Eukaryota; kingdom Metazoa; phylum Chordata; class Aves; order Passeriformes; family Mimidae; genus Donacobius; species Donacobius atricapilla. The sequence goes on along the minus strand of WBMY01007413.1, from coordinate 38,232 downwards.
ATGTTGTTCTCCTCATGAGTTAATGGCTCTAAGACAGTTTTACTTCTTCCCATATTAAACATGACTTATCTGAATCCATTGACAATCTGCTGTTTAGCTGTGAATGCTTGATAAAAGAGTGATACAGTCATAACAAGTAGCAAATTATGAATGTGGAACTACTAATTACAGAACCCCCTACAATTAAGCATACAAGTAAATTAGGCATGGAGATGTTAACAACATGTAAGGTCAATGATAACTCAATTAAAGAGGAGATAATTTTCTCAAGTGGGAATGTCACATTTTTGTGAAGAAATAGTATCAGTATATGGCAGGAGGGGAGATACTGCACCATTTGTCACATGATAAAAATCTGTTCTTAATTTTCAGTCAATGGTTCTTCTGCTCCATAGCCAACGGCAGTATATCTTCGAATATGATTTGTTGGATCGGCTTTCTGCTGTCACCATGCCCAGTGTTGCTCGTCATACCATGCAGACTATCCGCTCCATCGGCTATTACCGGAATATATACAACCCCCCGGAAAGCAATGCTTCTGTTATAATGGACTACAATGAAGAAGGGCAGCTCCTTCAAACTGCTTTCCTGGGGACAAGCCGAAGAGTATTATTCAAGTACAGACGGCAGACCAAGCTCTCAGAAATTTTATATGATAGTACAAGAGTTAGTTTTACTTATGACGAGACAGCGGGAGTCCTGAAAACAGTAAACCTCCAAAGCGATGGTTTTATCTGCACCATTAGATACAGACAAATTGGCCCGTTGATTGACAGACAGATTTTCCGCTTTAGTGAAGACGGAATGGTAAATGCCCGATTTGACTACAGCTATGACAATAGCTTCAGAGTGACTAGCATGCAAGGTGTCATCAATGAAACCCCATTGCCTATTGATCTCTACCAGTTTGATGATATCTCTGGCAAAGTTGAACAGTTTGGAAAATTTGGAGTTATATATTATGATATTAACCAGATCATTTCAACAGCTGTAATGACGTACACGAAACATTTTGATGCACATGGGCGCATCAAGGAAATTCAGTATGAAATATTTCGGTCATTAATGTATTGGATTACAATTCAGTATGATAACATGGGGCGAGTGACGAAAAGAGAAATTAAGATTGGGCCATTTGCCAACACCACAAAATATGCTTACGAATATGATGTAGATGGTCAGCTCCAGACAGTGTATCTGAATGAAAAAATAATGTGGCGCTACAACTATGACTTGAATGGCAACTTGCACTTGCTCAACCCCAGCAGCAGTGCCCGTTTGACACCGCTTCGGTACGACCTGAGAGACAGAATAACTCGACTAGGAGATGTACAGTACAGGTTAGATGAGGACGGATTTCTGCGTCAGAGGGGTACCGAAATCTTTGAATACAGTTCAAAGGGCCTTCTCACTCGAGTTTACAGCAAAGGCAGTGGGTGGACAGTGATTTACCGTTATGATGGACTTGGACGACGAGTTTCCAGTAAAACTAGCCTTGGGCAGCATCTCCAGTTCTTTTATGCAGACCTTACTTACCCAACCAGGATAACTCATGTATATAACCACTCAAGTTCTGAAATCACATCTCTATACTATGATCTGCAAGGACACCTTTTTGCCATGGAAATCAGCAGTGGAGATGAGTTTTACATTGCATCAGACAATACAGGGACACCACTGGCTGTTTTCAGTAGCAATGGTCTCATGCTAAAACAAATTCAATACACTGCCTATGGAGAGATCTATTTTGACTCTAACCTTGACTTCCAGCTGGTAATTGGATTCCACGGAGGCTTATACGACCCACTGACCAAACTAGTCCACTTTGGAGAAAGAGATTATGACATACTGGCAGGCCGGTGGACAACACCCGATATTGAAATCTGGAAGAGAATTGGGAAGGATCCAGCTCCTTTTAATTTGTACATGTTTAGAAATAACAACCCAGCCAGTAAAATACACGATGTAAAGGATTATATCACAGGTAAGAGCAGGTTACTTGATTGCAGCTTGGGGATTCTGAATCTACAGGCATCCAGTTTAGAGGGAGTGCGACTGTAGGTAGCAAGGGCAGCAAAGGTCCTCCTGCGATCAGTTTAACACACCAGCATCACAGAAAATATTCACTGGAAGTTTGTTTATATTTTCCAGGGTAGACTCTTGCAAGGCTGCTAATGTAAATTGCTCAATAAGCTCCAGGGTAAGCACAAAGTAATGAGTACACAGCCAGGTGCAGGGAAGGAGGAGTAGCATAGTATAGAAAAAGGAGTAAACTTCTCTTTTGGCAAAAAGGGTGCTAATGTGCTAACTTTCATATCTCAGTTCTTAGAGAACCTATATGCTTTTTGTTGCTCTAGAGTTAGTGATGTGTAGTGTTTTCCATTATTCTACAAACCGAAAATCTGACTGCACAACACCAGAAATTTTGGAAAAATGTATGGCTCTGATACATTTGATTTTTTTTTTGTATTTGAATTAGATGTAAATAATCCAAAACACAGAGATGTTGCCAGTCTACAGGAAGGGATCAGCCCCACTTATTACTTAGGAGCTGTGAGTCTACCACTTATAAGAGCATCCTGGGAATCAAGTGGGTTTGCATTCATTTAACAAACAGCAGCTATTAAAGTGGGTTGCTAACAGGCTGCCTGGGAGTAAGAATAAAAACAGACCTCTGAATCTGTCCTCTTTTAGCAGCATATGCTGTAGGGCATGCAGTTGGAATCGGATTCTTTGTGGCATTGCACATGGCTTCATGCACTTAGTTGAGAAATTGCCCTCAAAATACAGTTTTGATTCTTTTCTTAACGTCTTTGATGTCTGAAATGCACAGGCACACACTGCTTATATAAGGTTATTGTTACAATTGGTCATTTGGCTGACTAGCAGTTTTAGATGCAGCGCCTCATGAGGCATATGACTTATTTGAAAATGTTAGAAATTATTTTAAGATAAATATTTTTTGTTCTTTTAATTTTGGGGAAAATCTGCTTCCTTATTCCACATATTGTAAGCTTTCTTAAATAAAAATTATTAGACTTGGTAAGGAGCACTCTGCCAACCTCTAGGTTTAGTATTTGTGGAAGATAGTGTAAAAAAACAGAAACAAGGCAGAGCACTCATTCTTGCCAAATAATTGTTAGCTGATTGTTGGCACCACTAATTTATTTTTAACAGAACATAAAATGTATCATAAATAATGTTATCTAATGATAATTTGGTATCCTGTCTGCTTACTGATGGATTTCATTAGCTTTTCATTTCATTGATCCCATATCATCCTGAAGAGGAGCAGATTTCTCTTGAATCAACAAAAAATATCTGCCAAATCATTTAAAAGGTAATTGGCCGTATAGGTGCTATTTCAGGGGTGGTTTGAAGTCATTACAATAACACACACCGAAAGGACAGGATGTGCTCTACAGTATTTTTGGGGGGGCTTCATTTTAAAGTATTGATGATAAAAGTGTGACATAAAACATGTTTAACCTGACCATGACATTCCAGTTAGTTTAGGCTGTATGACAAGGAAATGTCCCCTTGAGCTGCCATAATTGTTTGGGACGTCACCGAGGCCATCAGACTTGCTGAACACTGCAATACCTTTCAACTGAGTCTAGTGCAAGTCCTATATAGAGCAGACATTTTCTTTTAAGTTTAGAACTTTAAGTTTCCTGTGTTGGTTTGCTGTTGCCATACAAAAGGAAATCAATTATGCCAAAAGCTATTATATGTAAAAATTGTATGGTTGCAAAATATAGAACAATTCTAATATTTTTCTCTCTTTTTTTTTCTTATAATTATTCCCTTTCAGATGTTAACAGTTGGCTAGTGACATTTGGCTTTCATCTGCACAATGCCATCCCTGGCTTCCCTGTTCCGAAATTTGATTTAACAGAACCTTCTTATGAACTTGTGAAGAGCCAGCAATGGGAAGACATACCAGTAAGAAACAAAGCTAAACATACAAACTGAACAAGCTAGAATGTTCCCTTCAATTCAGATCTTATTAGGCATGGGTAATTCTGATAGCCAGGGTTATTTGCTAAGTTCAATCCAAACTTAGTACCTTTATCTAGTTTCAAAAGAATTTAAGAAGTTCCAGGTGGAGGATTTTTTTACAGATTTGCTAAGTTAGGTACTATTTTATATAAGCTTTTATTTGCTTTTAGCAATAATAAAAATTTAAAAAGACAATATTCAATGAAAAGAAGTTTAAGATGCTTTAAAGATGTCTAATTTTCACAGCAGAAACTACAGAGATTATATTTGTACTAACATTCTGCCTGAGGACAGTAAATGAACACTGTAATAAAAAAGAGATGGTGAAATAAACAGAAGAGGTGATATAACATACACATACAAGGCACCACTATAATTTTACTTCTTTTTAATATTAACATTATGGACACCATGTGTTATATGTAAAGATAAAATACTGAAATGGAAATTACCTGAGGTAAAATCTACTATATTACATAAAACTCAGGTGCTAATGAAGTTCTTTGAAAGCAAAAAAATGAACTTTGATCCTGAAAACCTGCAACTGTTTTAAATAATGGAAGAAATGCATGTGGAAGTAAAATCTAAGTCTGCTATTTAAGAAAATTGTATTTACAAATTAGGCTTACTCAGAGATCAAAGACCTATGCCCTCAAAAATCCTATGGTTTTCAGTTTAGAAGGAAGAGTCAAGAGACATTAAAATGGGTGATCATTTGACTAAGCAGTCAAAAAAAGATCTCTTTTTACAAGAATCACAATAGAGAATGTTACAACAATTAAAGATGATACAAACTTAAAAAATCCTACAGCCTAATGCAGACCAAAAGTCCTTAGAACAGTGGCCCAGCAGAAGGGCACATATGAAAGCTAATTTTGCATTCAGGAAGTTAGCTAGTTTAGTTAGTTAGTTAGTTAGCTAGCTAGCTAGTTAGTTTTTAACAGAAAGGAATTGAGTAATAGGGAAAGACTTTAGAGCATAGCAGGAGATTAGTGTCTCCCATGAGCAACAAAAGTAGTGAAGGAGGAGCTTGGCAAGCACTCTGGTTGTATTGGGTGATAAGAGACTTGTCATCAGGCATGGCTGTGAAGAACTATCAGAGGTTCTTTAGTTAGGTCTCAAAGGCTAAAGAATGGAATCATCCACTAACACCAGCAAAGGCATAGCAGGAACAGAACCAGTCTGGTCAAAGAGATGAGAGCAGATAGCTAGTTGTCAAAAATCTTCAGGAGAGAGCTCAATAACATGAGGAATGCCAGGAGCATGTGACATGACAGAGTAAGAAGCGTGTGATAGGAAAACAAAGATTCAAAATTCTCAGGTAGGAAGAAGCTGCAACTCTGATATTCACTGGTGAACAAGCAAATGCAACCATAAGGCAGAAGTAAACACACAAACCACTTGGTATTTTGAAACATTCTGGAATGAGTAAGCTTTACTGAGCTCTGAAGATACATGTTACAAATAAACAAACTTTGTCATTATGAAGTTGCTATAGCATCTTGCTGCTCTCACTGATGATTGCTGTCTACAATATATTTTGTGCTCAATAGCTTTCATGTAGGATTTACAACAGCTGAAATCCATACTTGTTAGGAAATGCAGACCAAAATCTGCCACATTCAAGAAGAATGGAGTGTCCAAGTTAATTCATAATTCCCTCAGGAGTTATCCCTTCCAGAAAGCTACCCTTGTGGCAAAACAGAGAAGCCTTTGCAAACTTTTTACCAGACTTTGATCAGCAGCAAGGCTGAATTAAAGTTGTATGAATCTTAATGACTCCTGCTTGGTCTCTGTAGTGGTTATCACATTCGCCGAATTTGTTTTGTGAAACGTAATGTGGGGATCTAACCTTCATTTTAGTGGAATAGGATTAAAGAAAGGCAAAACAGACTCAACTTAAAAATAGAAACAGTTAGATTTATTAACATACACTAAAGGGCAAACAAAAAAAAACAAACAACCACGAAACCTTTTTAAAGACCCCCCTCCTCCCTCCTTAGCAACAATCTACTTTTCTACCAAACAATGTAAAGAGACAAAACATCAGAACTCTTATGTCAGTAGCACTTAATAAAAGTGCTACTTTTCAGTTCATTCAGTCTTTTGAGAGAGACAAGTCCCTCCTGATTCTTCTGGTAACTTTCCAAAAGAGACACAGTCTGTTTGTGGCTTCCAGTTCCCACAAATGCAGCCCGCCCGACACTGCATCTGTGAGGTTCCCAAATGCAGCCTCTCCTATGGCTGCATAAGGGTTGTGGACTTAAAAACATGGGGTTTCACCTTTTAAAGATGCACAGCTTCACAACAAAGGACTTTTCATTCTTCACTGGTGACAAGGCTTCAAGACATCTCATAGGATCAATGCTCAATTTCTAATTCAACATCCATTCAGTGAAATTCAAATATTATAGTTTCTAATTCAAATGTCCACTCAGTAAAAATCAGACACCCTTGCTTGAATCTGGAAAATCATCTCCCCATTCTTAGTCCACGATTAAAAAAGGAAATTACAGTCTGTTACCATGATTTAAGGAGATTTAAAGCCCAAAACTAAGGCAACTTGTCATCTTTCCCACTTAAGAAGTCATCCTTTCTTTACTGACTTTGATATCTTCATATTATCCCTTTGCATACCTCCAATTTAGCCTTTCTTCTCTCTTTGAGGAGGGGTAGAGTTTAAAAGAAGTCTCAGACGGGGTTAAGAAAGAGTTCTCTTGCCCAGGCTTGCAGAGGCCACGTGGTCTCAGCCGCGGCATCCCTGAAAGCCTCACATCCATGAGTGTAGAAAAAGCTCAGAAACGGCGGCCTGGATCTTCTCTCCCCCTCCACCCCTCAGTCTTATGGGGTGCGTTTTGGCCCAGCCTGGGCTCGGAGCTGCCCTCCGGGGACCCGGGAGCTGGGGGAGGGGGCCGGGGCCATCTCCCTGGGCGGCATTTGCGATGCTGGTTCTGGCTCTTGCTCTCCTCCCCCGGCTGCCGGCAGCTGCCAAACTCAGAGACCCGGCTCGGCTCGGCTCCCGCAGGGCCAGCCTCAGCATGGCCGCCCCCAGCCCGACTCCTGGGGCCGGCGGGACCCGGGGCCCAGGCCCCCCGCCAGCCCAGCCGCCCTGGCCCGGCCACGATGTTACCTTGGCCGGGTCCATCAGAAAAAAGGGCCAAATCTCCCAATAGTCCTGTATTTAAGCGGTGTGTCCCCAGGGGTGTACACTTTTTACCTGATTGGCCAACTTGGTTGCCAGTTCCAAAGCAGATCACCGATTGTTTTTTTTTACCATTCATGCCAAACCAATACAGTCTCCCATGCAGAAATTTAGGAAAACAAAACAGGTTTTTGACCCATTTGTCAGCAGTGAATCAAATGGTTTAAGCAGTATTTTACTAAAAGGAGAAGGGGTCAATTAAGAGATAAACTGGATCATCATCAAAAACTAAGTATTCATTTTCAAAAGTGCAGCCAAAGCTATTTAAATCTTTGTTTCCTGCTGAGGTAACTGCCAGGGCAGCTGTCTGCTCCCCACCTCTATCAGTACAGCACATTCACAGCATGTTGCTGTTGAGACCCAGGACTAGACCGATGTGTCTGTTCTGCACAGTTGAGAGGTCTCATCCCAGCCACAGCTGACCCTGTAATTTGAGCTGTCCTGCTATCCAGGTGCACTAGCTAACCATTCCTGCTGGCTGCTCCTGCTCTTTCAGCTGTCCAAGCTAACCACTGCAGTTACACTGACAGGTCCCATTCCCCAGCCATCCTCTCTTTACCAAGAGTGCATCTGGCATAGTAGGCTACATACAGCTCTTCCATGACATTCTGCTATCCTGGCTTTTCCATTAGACTGGCTTGTTGGGTCTTTTCATTCCTTGCCCCTTGTCTTTGCTAGCTACGAACAAAACACTGCTGTGTTCAAGGTTGCATCCATCTGAAGTTCTTGGGGAAAAGCTCTTTCAGGCAGGAGGCTGATACTTGAAATAGAATAGAAGGTTACACAGCCAGATTGCCCCCAGTCTTTTCACACATCCCCTTTTATCAGTTTCTGCAAGTGTGTGCAAGAAAGGGTATCAGTCCCCAGTATTCCACCTTACTGGTCCATACCACCAGCTTCCCTCTCTTTTACTGTAAAGACTGTCATTACAGTTGGATTTCCCTCATTTCTTCAGCATTTTTTTTTGGTCTCAGGCTGGGGCTACTTGAGAGACTCTTATCTCCTGACTCAACATATAGAAAGGCTTGTTCCAGTTCTAAAGCACAGCTTCAAGACCTGTAAAATATCCTCAGTTTGGCTGGACTCATGGAAGACAGGAATCATAACTGAACAAGCTCAGAGGAAGAGATCACACCATAGTAAAATGACACTGTAGTAAGACAGCTCTTACCTGTATTAACATGACATGGCCTGGCAATGTGCACTGGCAGCCCAGAAAGTCAGTCATGTCCTGGGCTGCATCAAAATCAGTGGGGCCAACAGAGCGAGGGAGGAGATTTTGTCCCTCTACTCTGCTTTTGTGAGACCTCAGCCACAACACAGCATCCAGCCCCGGGGTCCCCAGCACAGAAGGACATAAACCTGTTCAAGCAAGTCCAGGGGAGGGCCACCCAGTTGATCAGAGGGATGGAGCACCTCTCCTATGAGGAAAGGAATTGGGATTTTTCAGCCTGGAAAAGAGAAGGCTTTCAGGTAACTTAATTGCAGCCTTACAGTACCTGAAGGAACTTACTGGAAAGATGGGGTAAGACTATTTACAAGAGCAGGTGGTGACAGGACTAGGGGGAACAGATTCAAACTGAAAGCAAGTAGGTTTAGGTTACATATTAGGACAAAAATCTTTACTGTGAGGGTAGTGAGGCCCTGGAACAAGCTGCCCAAGAAAGTTGTGAATGTCCCATCACAGAAGGTGTTCAAGGTCAGGTTGGATGGGGCTTTGAGCAACCTGGTCTAATTGAAGGTGTCCTACAGCAGGGAGTTGGAACTAGATGATTCTTAATGTCTCCTTCCAACCCAAACCATTCTGTGATTCTTGTGGTTATGTATTGGCATTGCAAGTCTGTCCTGTGCAGCTCAGTAAGTGGCCTCTGAAGTTAAAGCTGATTTTTGTGCAGGTTCTCAGGGAGACAAAGAGTAAAAGCACTGAACATTAGCAAAATAGTCTTGTAACTCAGCAGAACAAGCAGTATGCAGATCTAATTAACTCCTTGGCACTGTCAGTTGTGGCATATCCTGTTGTTGTCCACGGGCAGTACACCAAGAAATCCTGGCTGTTTGGCATTTAGGGGGCTACAGATGGCTGGTAAAACTTCTGTCTGTTCTTGTTTACAGCCAATTTCTGGAGTGCAACAACAAGTGGCGAGACAAGCAAAGGCTTTCCTTTCCCTGGGAAAGATGGCAGAAGTGCAGGTCAGCAGACGGAAATCCAGTGGAGAAAAGTCATGGCTGTGGTTTGCCACGGTGAAGTCTCTGATTGGCAAAGGGGTGATGCTCGCTGTCAATCAAGGCAAAGTGCAAACAAACGTGCTCAACATTGCTAATGAGGATTGCATAAAAGTGGCAGCTGTTTTGAACAACGCTTACTACCTAGAAAACTTGCATTTCACTGTGGAGGGAAAGGACACACACTATTTTATCAAAACCACCTCCCCTGAGAGTGACCTTGGGACACTGAGGCTGACAAGTGGGCGTAAGGCCCTGGAGAATGGCATCAATGTCACTGTTTCCCAGTCCACCACTGTGGTGAACGGCAGGACTCGTAGGTTTGCTGATGTTGAAATGCAATACGGTGCTCTAGCACTTCACGTCCGCTATGGCATGACACTTGATGAGGAAAAGGCCCGGATACTGGAGCAAGCCAGGCAAAGAGCTCTTTCCAGTGCCTGGGCCAGAGAACAACAGAGAGTCAGAGATGGAGAGGAAGGCGCCAGGTTGTGGACAGAAGGAGAAAAGAGGCAGTTGCTAAGTGCTGGAAAGGTACAAGGATATGATGGGTACTATGTACTCTCTGTGGAGCAATATCCAGAATTAGCAGACAGCGCTAACAACATACAGTTCCTCAGACAAAGTGAGATAGGAAAGAGGTAACACACTGGCTTAGCTCAGGCTGCCAAAGAGACTGTGTACCAGTGTCTTCTAAAAAGGAGACCAAACTGTTTTGCTGCATTACTACTTGAGCCTAAGCTTACATCTTTGCTCAGATTTTTTCTGTAGCACAATCCAGACTCTGTAACAAAAAGAGCGCCTTCTGGAAGAATGATACTGCTAATGACAAAACTTTTTTTTCTCAATGACCTTAAAGGTGATCTGCTTTAAAGAATATGTTTACATATGCATATCGCTGCACTCAAGTTGGACTGAAAAGTATTAAAAAAAAAGAAAATAAAAAGGCCTACAGATTTTGCAACAGGCTGTTTCTTTGAGGCACTGTATTTAATTAAGATACAGACCCATACAGTGTTTCCAAATAGTACTGAATTGTTGACCTTTGCTTACGAGAAATAGTCTCTCTCTCTCTTTCTCTCTCTCTTTTTCTCTCTTTCTCACTGCATAGGATGTGGTATATATATCTGTTAATTTTAAAACATGGGGCAAAAATTACTGTTTATAGACAACCCAACTGCATTAAACTGTGCTGCTTTCTAAAAGGACATTGGCACAAGTGACTTATGCTACCATGGGAATTTAATAATGGATTTTACAATGCTAACATGGTTTGCCTTGGGGGGGAAATGGCAAGTAGAATCCTTGTTGCATACAAGCAAAGGAAACCCTGACTTTTTTGTAAATTATGTGAGACAAGTTGTTTATGGATTTTTATATGAATTACAATTTACTGTACATCAAATCTTAGTCTCAGAGGAGTTAATTTATGTAAAGTGTTTAAAAAAGTTTATACTTAAAAATAAAATGATAAAAACATGTGCTCTGTGTGATTTTTTTTAAAAGAAAAAGGAATTGCACCTTTTATGTTATAGCTGTACAGTATAAAGGGTTATATTGTAGAGATATAACAGTGATGACTAATGTCCAAAAGTGTTAATATTTTTGTATTAGGTTTAAAGCTGTGCATCTATCACTCTGCTGATAGGATGGGACACTCCACAAAGTGGCTGGCTGAATCAGACCACAGTTCCCTCCCCTCCCTCTCCTGTCACCCAGGCTAGTGCCACTTCATCAGTCATTGTTAGAAGGCACAGTAACCAAATAAGTCTCATTTAGTATGATGGAAGACTTTAATAGGTTGGGGTTTCCTTGTCTTTTTCCAGCCCTAATGTAATAAATGGACATTTATTCATACCAGGTGGGGTTTCTGTTGGTTTTTTAGAAGCTTTGTTTCACAATGGAGGAATAGTGTCTCAGGTGCTTGGCAAATTGTATGTAGAAGAAGAAGAAGAAATGATGTAGTTTCATCCAGTTATGTCCACTTTGTCTTCTGTATAATACAGCTCTTTTAGGTGTTAATAACTCCAGATAGAAGAAGCGTACCTCTGACCTGATGCTACAAAATTGCTCTTTAGGCAGGCAGGCTGTTCAGTAGGTTCACCTCCTGGCCTTCAGCTGGCAGATCAAATCTCATTACTGTGAACGCAACCTGGGGATGGAGAGGAAGGTCCAGTTCTAGTGCCTAGTCTGCATCTCCAACCACTGCATAGATTTGGCATGCTCTGCTCCAAGGCCCAGTACATTTGCTGCAGGAAGAACTGAAGTGTGCAGCTGGTTCCTTACAGGAAGCCTGTGGTGGCATCTATGGCATCTGTTCTACATCTTGGCTGAAACAATTCTTAGACCTTTAGTCTCATGAGCACTAAATTCAGCCACAAAAATAAATATTTTTAAGATGAGAAAAAATTGGGGGTTTTGATGTTCATTGAAATATACACAGTATTTCTATCCATGTATTATAATGACAGAACATAGTAAGTGAACGTGTCTTAACTATGAATGGTTCAAGTGGATGTAATAAAAATAGTTTTCTAACTGCTTTGTATTCTGAGAGTCTATGGTATTACATACTCTAAATTGCACATTAGGATTGTTTGATAAACAGATTTGAATTTCTCCCAGCCAAGTCGCTACCGAATCTACAGTATCAGTGCTATTACTGTATGTGTGTATTTGGTAGAGCATACAGAACTAATTACACGTATAATGAATGCTAATCATCTATTAGAATTAAAGCACAGATTAGTTGTTAGTACTTTTACCCTTGAAGCTTGAGGGCCCTAAATTTAGAGAGGATGGTATGTCAGACCCCAGAGGCGTGTCATTGATCTACGTATTCTTTTTAAAAGATGTAAAATGCTAGGTGTTTGCAGTTCTGTTGGGTGGTTCTTCCACAGCACTGTATTTAGCATGCTGTAAGTGCTCTCTGTTGAAATAGGCTCATATTCTAAATTATGTCCAATGTTTCTGTTCTGTTTGAATATGAAAAGCTTGTATAACATGTCAACATTGAAATATATCTCCTACTTGGCGCATACCAGTCCCTTCTCCTTTGTTCTGGCACCAATAAACAACAAATTATAGTATCTGTTGGTGATCATTTTAGATACAGTCAAATCAAGCCAATTAGTGGCCTTGTTAGTAGGTATAATGAGCCTATTTCTTGCTAAAAAAGACTTGTGATCTGGACATGCTCCTGCAGGAAATAGTGACCTTGGGGAATATAGAAACAAAAGATCTTTTTAAAGAAAAAATATGCATAATTAAAGCAGCATATTACAAAAATAAGAAAAAAAGAAAGGAGATTCTAAGTATTTTAGACAATGCCAGTCAAAATGCTATCCTGATATTTTGAGATGTATATTTCGTCTGATTTGTATTGTTCTTTTAATTTGCCTTCTTAACTTTATATGTGTCCTGAATTTTCCACAAATTGATAACTATAGATTGCATCTAGGCTTTCCAATAAAAGCCAACCCAACGTGTGTGTGTGTGTGTGTTTATATTTGGGTTTTTTTAATCTGTATGTCAGCTATTGCATCTGTGCTGCCGCTTTTCTCGTTTTGAAGAAGCAAAGTGATCCCCTTGCACTGGTATTGATTCATTTGCTTCACAGTTGGCAGTATCTTTTTTCAACTCTATCCAATGGCTTCATCTGCTAACTCAGCAAAGTGTGTTACTCCATGGGATCTCTCAGGGGGCCTACTTTAGAGAAAACATTAAATATACCTCACAAAGCCAAATCTTTCATAGATAAGGAAAGCTAAAGAACAAAAAAATCACTTAGAACTGTTATCCTCCTGAGTAAAAATATGACTAAAAGTACTTGATTATAAAGAATTAGATTGGCACTGGTAGTTACTTATATACACAGAAGAGATCCTTCAACCTGCATTTTGGCCCCCTTTGCAGAAACTGCTGATTTCAGCACTGCTCTTCATCAAGAGACAGCTTTCATTTTTGTTGGAACAGGAATACTGCACCACACTCACTTTGCAGTGACAACCTTGAGCTGGTAACATGTTGATCCAGCACTAATCAGGTCACTGCTTAGCTAACTGTGGCCTAATTTTGTTATTTAGAAAAAAAAAAAAAGAAAGGTAGTAAGAGACATTTGTATGTTCACACCTGGGAGGTGAGAGATTTGCATTTGACGAGGGGGGAAAAAAATGCCACTTACCACTGCCACTCCTCTGAGGCATTTCTAAAGTGATGGCTGAAAGGCTGTAAAAGAAAAAACACTGCACAAAATAACAGTTAAAATTGTCTATGAGAGAATAGGCTGCATTTGCAGAGAATCAGATGACAAAACATTTGGATCCTGTTTCCAGAAAAAAATGAAGGAAAAAGCTTCTGAAAGTGTTGATACCTTGGTATACTGCTATGTCCAGAAGGGCAAGCTATGGCTATACATATTGCCAGCTTGAGAACCTTTAAGAAACAGAGGAAGAAACTCGTGCATAATTCTTTGGGGATGGCAAAGCAGAGGCACTTATTAGAAACAGCTTCTAAGCAGCTTATTAGAAGCTGCTTATTTGACACTTGTTAGAAGCTGCCAGGGTTAAAAATAAGCCGAAGCACAGAGCATCATCCCACAGCATAAACTGAACAGCACAGAGACAGTGATATCATACCCCTAACTGCAAAGCCACATCCAAACCTACCAAACTAATCAGCTTCTCATCTACAGCCAATCAGTGCTAAGGACTAAATATACAAGCCTTATAAAATTAAATTGACCTTTATACACACAAGTTTCTGGGACTCAGTGATACAAAACAAAAAAAGCCAAACAAAATGTAAACCAGTTAATTGATGTGCCAATTCTTCCCCCCGGGATAAAAGGAACACATGGTCTATAGCTGTCATGCTGACAGAGCTTAAGACTTGATTTTTTACCTCTGAAGTTTTTAGCTTTGTGGCAGACTGACCACAGAAGGCAAATTTAACTGTGAGTACGTAGGCTAGACCTATTCAAAAAGTCAAAGTACTAAGAATAGTAATGGGCTGCTCATCCACCCCAAGCCCAGCAGAAGTAACATAAATAAGGATGTCAGGTCTTAATTAAGTGCACCACGAAAATCTGAAAAAATGCATCTTTTCTGTTCACCCATCCCAGAAACCTGAGTATTTCTTATGGACCACTAAAAGCATCTTAGGCCTTTCAGGGTGAAGAGATGGTGGAAAGGTTTGTTTGTCATGCCATCTCCTAAACACAAGATATAATACTGGCAATTGCAGGTGGCACTGCGAGGGACATGCTGTCTGGTGCTCCGGCACAATCTGCCCTGCTTTAATAACCAAATGTGCTGGGGATAACAGGGGTAGGGAGAGCAAAAGAGAGGTGAGCTGCTCTTAGGTGGTCTGAAATGCAACAGTGAGAATAAAGTCATGCAGTACCACACAAATAGCGGCATGAGGATTATCAACTGCAGTATTTGTATGCATGTCTTTTTAAAAAAAATCTTGGCCTGATATCTAGCATCACAAATGCCAAATGTATGCCATTCTGAGCAGTGCAAGCATGACATAAAATGCATCACGAAGTAAAGATAAATATGGGTCCACACTTCAAAACAAAGCAAGCTGAACAGAGACACCATCACTTTCTTTAAGTACATGAGAGCCTTATGCAATTTAAAAGGTGAAGAATAAGGGTAATATGATGGCAGCTCATTAAAGTGATATGTTTTCACAGAACCTGCTTTATTGCAGGTAGACTCTCTTGATGTTAATTACTATTACTTTGTAGGTAAATTGAGTAAACCTTTTAATTTACTAAGTCAAAATTCCATCATTGAGGAATATAAATTTCTAGACATGCATACAATTTTTTCCCCTACTATTAAATAAGTCAATGCTATAGTAACATAATTATGCAGCTTAGAGTTAATGGTTCCCACAAAGCTGTCTTAATAAAGCCTTTTGGGATTCAGGAGGAAAAGGAGGAAATTCAGAAACTAAGAACAAGGCTGGAAGGCAACAGTATGTTTCAACTGGCTCTAGTTACTCAATCACACTTAAGCTGTCTGAGACAGCAGGGTGAGTGCCATGCATTACAGAGGCACAAGGGAAAGTTATTATCCCAATGCAATAAAATATTTCCAAATTTCAAGCCCAGGAATCACTTTAAAGCTGAAATTACAGGAATGGCTATCTAATAAACCAATTAAAGTTACAGCAATAATAAATAAAGTTAAAATAGCTTAAAGAAAGATAAGAGAGGAATCAGTTAGTAATGCAAATCTGAAAAATAAGAAAAATGTATGAAAAGGTTCATTGTTTGCAGATAAGAACCACTATAGAAAAATGAGCTGGGGAGGGTGTACAAGACCATAATACCAGAACCAGGTATTAGTCACCAACTTACACAATGAAGGGGAAGCACATA
>WBMY01007413.1:0-20514 GCA_013397315.1 Donacobius atricapilla | reverse complement strand
GCGCTGCTCGTGCTGCTGCCTGGGCACTTGCCCAGCCCCTGCTCCTTCTCACACCCCGATGCCGCCCCAAAGCAGAGCCCCCTCCTCGGCAGGTCCCCCCATGACGAGTAGTAGGCTCAGACCACCTTGTTCCTTCTCAAAGGCAATCAAAGGGTGCCAGCTTGACTGCTCATATATGCATTTGGTAAAATACATGGCGGGGGAGCGGTGGTGGGGGGGCGGGAAGGGTGTGTTCTTTGTTTTTAACTGCACAAAAGGTGTTTTCAGATGGCTTTCGCCCGCAGCCAGTTGAATGTACCAGTGTAGGGAACAATTGCTTCAAGCAAAGCTCAGCCTATTTCTCGGCCCACGGTCACTGGTGGCCGGCAGTGGCCCTGGGCACTGCCACAGCTTCACACCGATGCTGGGCTGGCCAGTGGCTGCCGGGCAAGAGCCACCCGGCCAGGAGGGCAGAAGGGATCAGTCCGGCATTGTGCAGCAAAGCATGTGTGTGCGCATGCCTGGAGAGTTAATTTGTAATTTTTGCTCCTCAATAAATCAAGACAGATGCCCCTATAAATCCCGCTCCTCAGGAAGGAGGCAGAAGGGCAGGAACTGCATGGAGTACAGAACAGGGCTATTTTTCTTTTCACTGCCAAGAGCACATCGCTGACACTCAGCGCTGTGCTGGGTCAGGCCTTCACCCTCTGCTAAGTTAATACCAACAACTCCTTCATCTAAAGGGCAGATAAGTAACAGTGGGGCCCCCCTTGCACTTTTCTGCCTTTCTTTCCTCTCATTGCAATAGCACTAGCCTCTGAAGGAGCTGCACTAATTAGTTGCTATTACACTTCTTGGGTGGCTGGAAGAACACACTGCCTCTGACCTCATGCTTTGCAACGTACCTTAACAGCTTATTACTGCTATTGCATGGCAGCAATGGTTCATTTTATAGTTACTTTGAAAGAGCCATTCCTCCAGTGCTGAAAAATAATCTAAGACTAATGCACAGTCTCTCCAGAAGACTGCTGTTAAACTGTCTATAACCAAGTGTCCAAACGCTGCACAAAGCTGTTTCATTTGCTTAACATCGACTCACTAGCAATTAATATGCCTGACATAACAGCACACTACAAGGCCCATAAAATCTGTAGCAGTAGGGGAGTGAAATGATTATAACTTTTTTTTTTTCTTTTTTCAATAATACCAGACTACAGTTTGGGCACTGTAATCTTTCCAAAGCAAGAAGCTGAGCTGCATTTGAACAGCTGTTGTTTACTGAAGCAATAATTAGCAAAGAACAACTCAAAATACCTGCTACCTTCTGCAGCAGCTCAGCAGACACTTGCACCCTGTACCTGGAAGCAGAGAGGCTATCAGCTTCATATGTAGACTATGCTTATTTAAAATCACACCTAACAACTTCAAAAAAAGAAATATTTATAATGGCAGTGTCTGCCAGCCTTACGCACGCAAGTAATCCCACTGAATTCATTGTGAGCTGGGAGGCACAGACCACAGCTCATACCAGATGTCCCTAGCACAGTGGTTTGCAGCTGATGAGGTACAGGTTAGGACATTCTGCAAATAAGGTGTTAGGCACGGTCCTTCTCAATGTGCTCTACTGCTTCAGGCAAAGGCAAGCTGCATGCCTGCTCCTGGGACTGAAACCTTTGGGGAAGTCTGCAAAGCCATTTGTCATGTCTGCAAGTCTCCTGGTCTTACAAGATTTTTTTAGCTCAGTTTGACAGAGCAATGGACCAGCAGTAAGAGAGAGAAAGAGCGCTGCAGAACACAAGGGAGCAATGCAGCAGGTGCACTGAAAATGGTCCTCCTGATTCCACACCTGGATGAAACCTAGAGATCTCTATGTTTGCAAGCCATGCAGAAGAAGCCCTTTGTTTCTTGATTAGGGCTTGCTGCTGGTACATACAAGTGCCCAACCAGGAATTGCAGCCTGAGTGTTACATGTTTCCAGCTCACATGTTAACCACTTGGGTTACTGGCAACAGTGGTGTATGTATACATTCCTCTGAGACTGAGTGAAAACATTGGTGTAACCCTCTCATAAGGCTCTAAAGGGGCTTTAGCTAAGCTATTTTAATTGCCCACTCCTGTCCGGAAGGATAGTCATATCCCTTTCACCCATCTCTTCCCAGCCAAAGTCTTCCATTGCTTGTGCCAGCTTATACACATCTGAACCTGCTAGGAGCCAGTGAGGACCTAAAAGCCCTGCTTCCTAGAGATTCATTCTCCATGGGCCTTATCTCTCTGGGATGCCTTCAAGCATGACTCTGGGCCCAAGAAGAGGATAGGAATGTGCAGTCAGGCTTGGTGTGAAGAAGAGACAGAAGCAGGATCTCACAGACCAGAACCAGTTTAAGCAGCTGTTCCACAATATTTTCAGTCACCTGCTCCCTCTGTGGCCAAATAAACAATTATTTAGTTAAACACAAAATAGAACTAGTTCAAGTTTGAGTTAGCCATTCCTCATACTAGCAGTAGCATTCTGGAGTTCTCCCCATCTGAGCATTAGAGATAGAAGTTTAAGTCTCCAGGTTTTAAGTCTCCAGGCTGTCAGAGCCCTGGAAGCAATCTCCAAGGACCCAGGGAGGGATGCCCGCTGCACTAGAGGAAGTGGGATGCTCTGCAGACAGGCGTCTGCCCTGCTCCAGAGATTCATTCTCCTGCGTGAGAAGACTCGCCTGCCAAAACTGATAGGTACATTTCCACTAACAGTTGTCAAGTCAGTGACTCCTGACTAGAAAAAATAAAAACATTTTGACAGAAAATGCCTGACCAGCACTACATAATAAGCCAGAAGCTGACTTATCTCATTACACCTGTAGTGCCTTAGAACTCTCTTTTCTGGCTAGTCAAGGTCTTCTTTTGAGATGGAGTGCTGATGTTAGAGACACGGGGAACTGGAACAGTCAGCCATGAGATTGAGGCATTTTAGTTAAATGAAAGAAAATATACCTCAAAATTAAATATTTTGTCAGAATTACATTTTTACATAATATTAATAAATGGTAGCTATCACTTCTGTCCGAGTGAAATCAAAATACAGTCACTAAGCTAGTTAAAAAAAAAAAAAAAAAAAAGAAGGAGAAGGGAGAAGAAAGAAAGCAGGAAGCCAGTACAGACCAGATAAAAGACCAGAACAGTTTCACTGAATGAGCTTGGCAAAGTAAGAAATGGCAAACAGTGGCCATGATTGTAAATAAGGTCTCCCAGATTTAGATGATAGGAATCTAACTGTCCTTTCAGCGAACTTTACCACCCTGGAGCTGCAACTGCAGAAGTTCAGTCATTTTAAAGTAAACATGGTGATATGTACATAAATGTAAATAAAATCAACTCACAGCATGCCATACCTTTCAGGCCTATTAAGACATACCTCATGTGGTGCTGCGAGGCACAAGGCCAAATGAGTTCAACAATCCAAGAAATAAAACAGTGCCCTCAAAGTGGCTGGTGTGCAAATCTGGAAGCAGGAGGAATTTGCATTTCCTCATTCCTGTTGGCACGTACATAAGTCACTGCAACTCAGTAAAGAAGCACCACTATTTTTTTCCAGAGCCCTATTTCTTTTCTCAGTCAGAGCAGGCAAGAAATATTGAGCCAAAATGCTATGGGTGTGGTGTTAGGTGACAAAGAATGGGAGCTGGCAACCCATAGTTAAGAAAGACTGCTGAGCCTGGATCTTGCAGCCCACAAATTGCATCAGATCGCATCATGCCTCAGCCCACCAGAACACACAGCCAGAGGAGCTCAAATAAAAGCCCAGCTATACACAGGAAGTACAAACTGTAGTGGTGCTGTAGGAATTCAGGTGGTACAAGCCCCATCAAAGGGTTCACAGAGGTTCAGCTGCTGTGACTAATGGGGTTTATACAACCTTTGATCAAAACACTTCCACTGCCAAAACATTTGTACTGTATAAAATTTATAAGACCAATTAGGATATGGCAAGCTATCCACTGGAATTCATGGCTGGAGTTGCAAGATTGGGAGTTAAAAAAAAAAATAAAGTCAACTGCATATTACAGTCAAAACCTTCCATTATTTATCAGTTAACAAGAACAGTACAGTGGTTAGGGGTCACATATATCCCAACTCAATACCCGCACCATGAAATTGCTTGTGTAGTGGATCTTTTTAGGCAGTAGGAGAGGCTGAGGCTGTAGAGGGGATTGCTTGAGCAGTATAACCTTGGTTTTGCACTGTCTTCCAGACCAGAAGGCTCTTGCACATAAGGGGAAAAGCCACCCAGCTTGGCTCCCTGACTAGAGTGACTATTAACAATAGTGCCTGGGGAAGCAGCATCTCTGCACCACATTGCAGGCTGGGGACTTCAGAAGACCTTGCTCTGTGAATTTGCTTCAAGGCTTGTCTGGAAAAAGCTAAAATCATTACTCAAGATCATGCTGTGGCATATGTACCGAGTTACAGGTCAGGTGGAAAAGAAAAGGATGTCCTAGAGCTGGTGACACAAAGCCTAAATAGGAGAGGAGAAGAAAAGTGAAAAATAAAAAGATAAGGAAGTACCAACTAAAGGAGATGGCATTGATTAAACAGAACGCCAGTGGCAAGTAAAGGAGCAGGAAGAAATCCTCTGTACCTCAGAGTAGAACAGAGGATGCAATGTCACAAGGGTTGGAGAAGAGAAGGGTGGAGGCCCTGATCTTGCAAGCAGTCATGTACCTTACAGGACCTCTTCTCCATCTGCCCCCCAAACATTGCCTTCTCTCCCTAATATGTCTCCAGAATTTAAAAGAGTAGGCACCAGTTAAAGACCAGGGGTCACCGCCCTCTGTAACTGCTTATAACCAGAGTTGCAAACTTCTGTTTGTCATTTCAAAGTGACCTCAAGCCTCCATGGAAATAACAGAGGGACAGAGTCCCTTTTTCCAATCTCCAGACCACCAAACTTTTCCCTTAAGTGCTTTGCAAATGTCTGAGAAGACCTACATGCACTACATGCTCACAGGAGCAGCAAATAAATCTTGTTAATGGTATCTTGATAATCTGCATGCCCAGAAAGAGCACTTATTACTTCCTCGGGCTAAGAAGCACCATCTAAGAGCTTTCTTCCCATTTATTTTAGGACATACTCTCTCGCTACTCTTCTGGGGAAAACCAAGGTGAAACTGTTCACTCTTCCCTCTCACAAACTTCTGATTCGGGCTGTAATAACTCTGGAACAGTATCTGTCTGGGGTATTACCCTAAGGCCTAGGTAGAAGGTTTCCTGGGGTGAAATTATATAATTACCAGCCCACTGCTCTGTGCTCCCACTAGGCAAGCTGGCCCAGAAACAGCAGTGAGAGGCTCCTCAGACTGCCTAGGCACCTTCCAAGGCCACAGCTGTTGTTGTACTTCGTACCACAGGGGCAGGGAAGAGGTGAGAACAACAGAGATTCCTAATAAAACTTAGTTCTCTTGAAACATTGTGCATTGAAGTGCTCACAACATTGTACAAAAGAAGCCAAACTTTATCCCTCTTTTACAGAGAGACAATAAGAGTTACAGGTACAGCAGGCCAAGAGCAAAGTCAAGAAACAGACCTGAGGTCTCCCAGTTTCTACAGGCCTAATGGTAGGAACAGACTGTAGTCACAGGAATCATCGCGTAAAGTCAGTATCTCCACAAAGACACTGATATTTTAGCATTAATTTCAAAAACATTCAGACCAACAGCAGCAGGGAGACTTAAGTGCTGATGTAATCCTCATGGAAATGAAGTTTGAAACAAGATCCACAATTCCCTGCAAGACCCTCAAATGTAAGCTTATATTACAGCTGCCTTTCAATGAGCATTCAAACCAGTTTCCAAACATCAGTTTAGAAGCTTTCATAGTGAGACATGTCTTCATCTAGTTTTGCTCTTATGTGAGATCCTCTGGGCAAAAAGGAGATCTCCAAAGGGATAACAGTGTCTACGTCTGATTAAAAGCCTAGCTTAGTGTGATGATTGAGCGCCGCTGGGTGCATCTTGTATAACACATTCTGATCAGCAGTGCACTGAACATTCAGAAAAAATATTGTACTTGTCCTGTTAGTTTTTATGAAATTTAGAATTTTCAGTGGTTCTTGACTGAAACACAAGCATCTTGCAGTCAGCAGACAGCCCCAGACGGTTCAGAAACAGCCATTCCTGCTCTACACCCCTGCCCCAAATGTACAAGCAGTCATGGCAAAGATCCTCTAGTTTTCCACTGTGGTTAGAGTGGTTGGCAGTGGTCAGCTGTCAGCAGCTTCCAGAACTTAAAGCAAGTATTTGGGGAAGCCCAAGTCAAATTTTATTGCCAGTGTTGAATGCACTGCTGCATTTACACCTCTCCCATTCAGTACTGAATTAAAAGCTGTGCCACTGTAGCAGGAGACCAGGGTCCTCACATTTCTGAACAGAGATTTGAAAGTTGACTCAAATCACATTGTAAAAGAAGTGACCTATGCTTCTGTATTTTAAGTATCAGATGTGATTTCCTTATAAGCTGCCACCAAAGTCTTCCTGGTCTCTTAAGTAACTTGCCTACCTGGTTCTTCTATAGCAGAAGCTTCAGTGCAGAGAGTGCCTTGTGTCATGTCTCTGTCTGCCCCAAGGTTATCAAGAGTCCAGCCAGATCCACAGCAGTGCTGACTTCCTGAGTGATTTGGGGGCCTGTTAGCAGCCTGCCTGCGTGTTCACGTAATGGACTGTTCAGACAGCAAATCTCAGCTGAAGCATAGATGTTTGTTTTATTAGTGCAGATTTTTGTACCACTTCTCTAGGGAGGAAAAAGGGAGCTTTCTTCCCTGCAAATGTGTTTACTATACAGACTAAGTTGTAAGAGCACATAAAAGCTGCCACCACTGCTTAGGCAAGAATAACAATGGTATGGACATGAGAAGCCAGGAGAGACATTTGGTACACAGTGAAACTCGGGTAAACTACAAAACTTGACACCGAATGGAGAAAGGGCCAATGAAGGCCAAAAAAATTACCTTGGGAATCTCTGCGCTGTGTTTAAACTAGAAATGTTGCCTGTTGCCAGTGGCCTTTGGTGTAGTTTTCACTGTGTTCATATGGTAGCTATTCATTGTTGGGTAATTATATTGTTTTATTTTTCTACTTATTTATTGAATAAATCAAACTAATAGAATTCCAGCCCACGATTGCCATGGGAACACTCCAACAAGGACAGATGAAGTCTATAGCTGCAAGGAAAGAAAGCAGACTTCAGCATTATTAAATTATACAGAAGACAATCAATACAACTTAACACAAACAGCCCTTGCAGGCCCTGCACTAACTATCCAGCAGGCTTACCCAGTTACTTTAGAGCCTCTTGCAACACCAACCTTAGCAACCACCATCTGAAGTTTCTGTAAGGAAGTGCTTCAGAATGCAGCCTTTCTTGCCTTTCCCTTGTGTTCTGCTAAAGAGAATCACAGAAATCATATAGTCTAGTTCTTCACCCCATAGAGATGACAGGTATTTTTCCCTCCTTAAATCAAGTAGATGTGTTGAATGCTTGTTCTAGCATTTGCAGAATTTGCATTGAAAATTTAGTCCTAGTGAAAAGTCCCACTTAAAAAATTTCAAACAGTTTCTGAAAGCAGAAATCAAATCAATTGCAAACAAATCGAAAAGGCTGTTTAGCTTAACTTGGTCACTGTCTCTGCAAAGATGGATGACAAGAGACAGGAAAATATAAGGCAAAGAGGAGAGGAGATTAAAGCGATAAAGGGCCTACTAAGCTCATAGCAATTTTTCTCCTTAATTTCCTCATATTCGAGGTAATGCCACTGGGAGGAAGCCAACAAAAAGAGTTACATGCACTGCCCAGACTGTGTTTGTAAGAGGCAGTCTCATCAGTCCTGATTCTTTCTGTCACTGGCAGTGAGAGCTGTCTTTCTGGACACTGCAGAGAGAGAAGGTGCCAGGCATTTGATTAAATCAGATCACAGTCTCCTTAAGTCCCTCAGCTGGGAGCCATCTGGCAGTAACTCACTCTGTGCAGGTCATCCTTTCTATTGCAATGCCTTCCCACCTGCCAGGGTGCTGTGATTATCCTCCCTGCTTACATGCCCTTAAACTTGTCCCAGCACTGCTGACAAGACCCCCTCACCCCTCATTGCAAAGTTAAGAACCAGACTCATCTCCTTTCTGCACTGGCCATCCTATAGTAGTTCTAAGCTCTCTTTCTTTATTTCTAGTTTTCTTTGCATGACAGTTTTTCAGGAAATCAGCTCTATGATTGAACCATTCCTACACCAAAAACTTTGCAGAGTGAAAGATTACACTCATTTGCTTTTCTCCAACCACCCATATTCTGCCTGGTTCTGAGATTCACTATTTCATTTCCAGTACCTGCAAATATCATCTCCAGTCCCTAGTGAGAAAGATACACTGTTTCTGCATGTCAGAACTGCAGCACCAAGTGCGTAACTTCAGAACAGGCAGACACTGATCTTCCCTATTTAAGTCACTGGTGGGTGATACCTCCTTGTGACATTGTTCATCCAGGACAGTGATCCAGCTTCCATCCACGCTCTCTTGCAACATCTCCAGGACAGTGCTTGGTTCTCCCTGATAT
This sequence comes from Donacobius atricapilla, assembly GCA_013397315.1. NCBI lineage: Eukaryota > Metazoa > Chordata > Aves > Passeriformes > Mimidae > Donacobius > Donacobius atricapilla. The sequence continues at coordinate 11,952 of WBMY01007413.1, read as the reverse complement.
CTTTGCCTTATCTATTCTAAGAAATCCTTGTTGGTACCATTCCTTTCCTCTGCCCATGTTCTGTAGCAGCAACTTGATGATTATGTGGCAAGGCATATATTTTTATACCAATTTATCTGAAACCAGTGACTGACTCAAGGAAGGGAGCCTGCCCTGGGAACCTTAGGAAGGTGCTTACTTTCTTCATTGCAACAGAGGTATTTAGTTCAAATGAGGTTTGTCAAATAGATCAGAATGCTTGCAAAGAGCAGAACAAAGCCAATAATAGAAAGTACTGTTAAATGGGCTGTCACATCTGAGGAAGCATTGATCTGGAACCTAACTTTACAAGGACTCCTAGCCTCAGCCTGGAACCAAAATTCAGGCCCTGGAAAGCCTTGAACTCTGCAAGTTCACATCTGGGTCCAATCAGACCACTCAAACCCTTTTCCATGCAGAGGCAAACTGAAGGGCATGTGGTGTGCTGGAGAGACAAACCACAGATGTTTATTGTACTCTTGTGCCCTTAGCAATTGTTTTAATGGGTTGGAGCTCCTGGGAGGCCATTTGACTTCTGTTCCTGTCTATACTCTTCTCCTGTAATGCTGACTGTGCAGAAGCCCAAAGCTGTCAACAATCTTCTTCCAGTGTTATTTCAAGAAAAGGAAAGTGAAGTGACATCTGATCTGCTGAGAGAGGATGGGGAGGAGGGGTATTTTTAAAATATAAAGCAACAAAAATCAGTATGGAATCAATATTAGAGTCGATGCCTTCTATCTCTCTGGAAAGCACAGCATAGTATGAGACACAGGTTTCCTTTTTTTCTGTTGCAACAACTATACATTAAAAAGACTCATACTTACTTCGCCAAGACCACATTGTCAGTAAGTGTTTTGCAGCTCTGCAATAATGATTTTTGTGCAGTATTGCATTTTAATAATTCAAATAAAATGTGGAACATTATGATCTCTACAGCTAAGTAAATACTTTTTTAGCAACTCCAGCCTTGGAAAGCATCATCCATTTCAGTGAATGGCCTCTTTGCAGAAAGGAGCATTTTGGAACCACTCTTTGCCTTTACAATGAGCAGCCATGGCTGCTGCTGATCTCCTTCAGTCTGTGCAGAGAGGAGAGTTGATGTGTGTGAAGATCATCATCATGTGAGAACTTTAGTTTTCTTTTGCTGCCTGTTGTACTGCAACACCTGTGCAGGCAAGAGGATCCATCCATACCTGTCAAGCATTTAGCTCCTTTCCTTTTTCTTCAATCACTAAAATACAGTTTGGAACTAGAACCTAGACAATGCCTACAAGAAGTACCTGTCTGTCCAGGCAGGAATGACACCATGGCATTTCATTTTTTAAATGATGCTACAGAACCTTGGTTTAACACAGAGAGCATGAACTGCAGAAGTTACTGGGGTGAGGTATTAGTTCTAGCCATGAGTTTCCACAGTTCTGCTTACATCCAAGGGTTGAACTGTGCAGAGAAGGAAAGGGCCTTCCTTCCTCTTTCAGACAAAGCAGAAATGGTGAGAGACACTTTGTAAAGGGCACTAGAGGAGGATGAGTGGATCAGGAAGAGAAGAAAGACTCAAGGACAGTGGAGGTGACGAAATGCTACAATTTTGCAGGAATAAGTAGAGCCCTCCAGGAAAGAAAAGAACTAGACAAAATTAAAAAAGAAAATAGAGGTCAGGGCTGAAAAAAGAAGTGTGATCACTCAAAGGAATTGGTTTCAGGGGGCAAAGAGTTAGAAAACGTATTGCTTAGTCTAGAAAGTACACTAGGGAAAGCTGTCAAACATGAATGTTAGCTATGTAAAAATATACTGTTGGTATTGTTCATCTGGATTAATATATGGCACACAAATTCCTGGATCTCCCAAGTCACTGTGAATTTGACAGACTGCTTGAAAAGCATGAGGATTTAATTTACTGTTCACCTTAAACACAACCCTTTGTCGCCACTGAGATTTAGACAATAATAAAAGTACAAATTCTCAAAAAGTGAATGAATAGGTTTTCTCTTACTGAGGATAGAAAGCTTGGTTTTCAGTTCTTACACAAATGTGACAACACAGAGACTCATTTCTCTATTTGTACTCTTAAAAGTATGTTGCACAATTATACTACTAAAATTTGGCGCGGCTGTCTGATCTATTTAGTGGAACAGTAAAGCCAAAGGACATTTTCAAATCTGCTAAATCATGTAGCCCAAGGATCTCTCCACTATTCTGCATGTAGTTTTCTACAACCAACCCTCAAAAGGTAACATTAGATTAGAAGGAATATTATCAAAACCAGAATCACTAATGTATCGCTAGAAAATGAAAGACGTTGCTGTCTATGAAAGTGTAACAAAACTACTAAACTGGAAATGGGTGACTGGCTACAATGAATCAAAGATTAATAAAATTTTCAATGTATATAGGTTTTTATTTACAGCAGAGAACTAAAGAGGCTAATATTTCTCTTTCAAATTTATATAAAAATATTCTTTACAGTCTGCTAGGACAAGCAGAACCCTGGTAGGTGCAGACTCAATTTCCCTGGCTTCTGGGAAGTCAAAATAGCCATGCTTTTGAGGAATGTGTTTCTGCGACAAACAGTGGAGTCAAAAGTACTCCATGACAGGTAGAAAATTTGCATTTCCATTTAGTGGGACCTTTATCCAATGAAATACCTACAGGCAGTGAAGAATGTGTGTAGAAGGAAAAAGCAGTGTGTTGATTTACTGCCCCCACTCCCCATGCAAAAAAAAAAATAAAAAAAAAAAATAAAATACACCCCCATACACCTGGATAGTTCAATGAACCATAAGTCAAGATAAAAGGTAGGAGAAAAATATTTACGTTCCCGGTGGTCATACAATAAAGGGATAGTAATTTATGCATGCTTTTGCCACCAGATAGCCCAGAGAAGGAATGCTGTAGAATAGCTCGGCTAAGCCACTTTTCTCTTCTGAAAAACCTGGCCTATATGCTGAAATAGTTGGAAAAACGAGCCAAATTTTTACCTTTTTTAAAAGTTTATCAAAATATGGATACACTTTAAAGGATAGCACCTAATCTTTTTGGCTGATGTCTTTTAGAAATTAATTAAAATATTATTGATTTTGAGGAGATTCCTATTCTTCTATGCTCTGTGAACTCTGGTTTTCGTGGATGAAATTCTTACTAGAAATTAACAAATCACCAATGGAATTACAGATAAAACAAAATACTATTTAATATGAATAGAAATGTCATAAATTGATTCTAAGTTCAATTTGGCCAGCCTTTAAAACACATCAATACTTGCACAACTAACCCTCATCATTTTAGGATGTCTGTATCATCTGGCATTAGTTCTTCATTTATATCTAGATATTTATCATCAAAAGACACTTTATCTTGAAACAGATGGAATTAAATTCATGGATTTGGCATAAGAAATGCCAAAAGAAAAAAATATTTTTTTAGTTGATATTGGTTTTCCTAGATATGTTTGAGCATTTCAGGAAAATGCATGCATTATATAAACTAACTGGGGAGCATAAAGAATGTATGTTTTCAAATCTTACTGGTTTATCAGCATGTTCTTGCTGACACAGCCCATCCCTCCAAGAACGGGCCCATTCCTCAGCACTACTTTCCCTTCCGGCACCCCTTCCTTTATTCTGATGCACATAGTTGTACAACATGCTAGCTGAGCTTGTTGCAGTCCTTGCCAAAATTTACTTTAGCTTATCTACATTATTGTTATCATGCAACGCCAGCAGTTTGCCTAGACTTCTGCATTCAGATGTGGAAACAGGATCCCACTCCAAGCCATCCAGGGAGAATACTTTTGCATCTGTGTGCACTGTCACTAGCTTTAGGAGAACCTGCAATCTCTTTATCATTCCAGCTAATGAAAGTACATTTCTTTCACCAAGAAGTCTTTTCAGAAACAGCTCAGATATTTAGATGCTCCTTTTCATGAAAAACTCTCATAGGTTGACTCGATTGATAATCACAGCTCAGAGAAAAAAAAAAGCCAAGTAAAATCACAGTAATTATTGATCAGGCATACTTGTAGTTTTTTCCTCCTCCTGTATACAGTCGTGTTGTGTTGGCACAGGCCCCTGTGTGGTGCTTGTAAACCATTCCTTCAAAAGCAAATCACAAAACTTCATACCAGCCAATATGGTCATACCGGAACAAAGCTTACAAGTTAATGGGCTTCAGAAGCATAAGTCTTAATAATATCTTCTCCTGTAATTGGATTTCTGCTGTGAAGTCAATTAGGAGCCTTCAAAGAAGTTTTTCCTGGAATAAATGAATGTGTTGTGTGACCATCACATCCTTCTCAAAAAATCACAACCCTACCAGAGTGACAGCACATTTTAGGAGCTGCAATCAGTATGTCTGTGATGAAGCTGTACTTTCCTCGTGCTGTATCTGACTAGATGAATTAAAGAACTCAGAGAGACCATGCACACTGGGTAGGGTAGCATCCTATTATCTATTTGTTCAGAAACAGGTGCAAATTGCTTTCATTATGTTTTCATAAAACACTAGGGTTTCTACAGGCTCTACTAAGTATTACTTTCTGCTTTGGGCTCTTTCTGCCTCTCATTTATTCCTGCCTCAGTAACTATTGATAGCAAGGTTTTTCAGCATTTCTTTCTTATTTTACTCCTCTTTTCATACAGCAATAAATATTATTCAATTCAACAAATGCCTACAAATAGTTTCATTAGAATTTTAATCTACTCTCAAAATGAAAGAAAACCTTTGTATAAATCTTTTTAAATTACCAGAACAAAATTCAGACAGGGACATTTCCACCTAGGCTGAGCTGGGGAGTTCACAGCCTGCTGTCCTCATTCATAAATTAATTGAGGTCTCTAGCTGCTGTAAATGAACAGTGCATCCTGCAAAAGATCGTATCTGCCAAGATTGCAGATTGGTTCCTATCAGAGTTTGCAAAAGTCAGAGCTCACAATGCTTTCATTATGTCTATGAGTATGGCTTCCCAACTGGAAAGAAATGTGTTTTGTTCTGTTGGGCCAAGATTTACAGAAAGCAATTTTCCTCCATGCTCCAGTTATGACAAAACTACTGAAAATGTCATTTCATTATTTCTTTTATTCAGTCACCTTTTTACTGACAAATATGTATTCTTTCTACTCCATGTGTATGCACCAACTGTGACATTTAATGGCCAAGGAAGGTTAATCACAGGTGGGTACATATCCCCCTTGGATATTGCAAGCTATACTGCATTCACTGCCACTTATCCATTATAAAGTAAGTATGGCTTTAGCTGACTCACACAACTACCTGTTTTTTATTACAAATTCATACACTTTTTGAAAGGCTCTGTAGGATTCAGAGCATCAGACAGCATCAGACAGCATATCCATGAATACCTCTTAGATATCTTAAATTACATTAAGGTTGTGACAGAGTGTGAAGAGAGTCAAAGGCAAAGTGGATAATATTTAGTCCTTGGTTTCTTTCCCTTTGACTTTGCACTGTTAATCTGCAAGCACATGAGGGGTAAAGAAAAGAGATCATTAGTTCCCAGAGTTTGGGAAGCAGAGGTTGGTTTACTTTGGGGTCTTTTTTAATCAGTGCCATATTTGAGAATTATGTCAGAGACCCTTCACACATAAATAAGAGATTGAAAATTAAAAGGAGGGTGAGACTGGCCGAAATTCTGCTCTACAAGCCAGTAGAATTGGTCCATTTTAATTTACAGGTAAGGGACTAAACCCCAAACACAGCACACAGATATATGTCCTTCTTGCTTCTGTTGGCTGTGCTGAACCTTCTCTCTTCACAGTTAAAGCTGTAGCAGAAGAACCCGCAAATCACCTGAACATCAGCTTTCACTTCTATGTCTCTAAAAGAAGAAAAAAATTCCTCGTTGGGGTATGCTGAGTGTTGCCCAAAAACTGAACATGACCAGTCTCCGGAAGCAATGGAAAGCCATCATACCAGCTCTTAGAAACAATGGGGAAATTCGCTACAACTACAAACACAGGTCACAGAGAGGTCCTGGTGATCTCGGTACACAAAAGAGTAGTGAAGAAGGCCTAGAACAGCATGCTATGGTATTTTGTTCTTTAAATACACACACAACCTTTTAAAGAATGCAGATTATTTACATGTTAAAAGTTAACCTACTCGTTAATCTCTGGTTAAAGGCTTCTGCCTTAGCCTAATATGTACCAACCTGTTAGAAAGGTGGCTGCCAGCCGCAAGAGCTAAATACATACTCAAAATTAATTATTTACTTGGCAGGCTCAGCAATCACTATACTACCAAAGCAATTGGGGCAATTCAGCTGTTTTATTAAATACTCAGTATTTCTGATCTGTGTCACACAAGTGACATTTGGTATCCCAATGTCGTGATGTTGTCCCTTCCTACCATGAGACCATCACGATGTCAAACTCTTCTCCAGGGAAAATACTTGCAGGTGGAAACATCAGCAGTTATTCTGGTAATCTAGTTTATAAAGCATTTAAAGTAAGTGTTTTAAATGTACAACTGCTCTGCTCTGGGACCAAACAGCAAGAGGGAAATTTCAGGCTGAAAGTTTTATTGAAGCAAATTGCACAGGCTTGAAAATGCGGATTGCGGTGGAAACCATGGTAGTATGTTCCATAGCAGGGACATGTCAATATGGTGCAATAAAAAAGCTCTCCTAAGCAAACACTCATGCCAACTTTTTCTGGTTTATCAGCCCATGTCAGATATATACTAGCATGTAGGTATGTACAACACTCCACTGAACAGCAGGAAAAGGAATAAAGAAAGAAGAAACCCTCAAATCTTCAAACATCTGTTCGTTTGGAATACAAATCAAGCTAGAGATTTTTGTGCAACAATGGTTTGGTCCCCAAGGTTGCGTTGCTGTTACAGGTTTGCAGTGACACTCTCAGAATAAAATTCTTCCAAATATTTGATTTTCCTCCTTTTTGTATTTTACCATACTTAGTCACTTAGTCCCATAAAAGTCCCTTGTTACAGATTTCTGAGCCAAGTAGTCCCTCTCTATAACTTCAAATATTTGAGAACACCTTAGTGCCATTCAGGCATCATTTAAAGTGATCACCTGTTTTGAGTTCTCCCCTCACCCCTGGGTTCCTAATTATCTTTTCACCCTGTGTGTATTACCTAAAGCAGAAACTGCCCTAGACAGGACCTTAGCACCTACCAGTGTGCAGGATACCTTGCAGAACAGTCCTGTGAACTTCTTTCTTCTCCATGACCTAGTACAAACATCACACTTGGATTTTTTTTTTATCTACTCAATCCCATTGCAAACTCATCTTTTGTGTTCTGTTGGCTAACTCTTACACTACAAAATAAACTTTTCCTGTGTTTCTCCCTTGCAGAGACTTTCAGTGTTTCAGATGGTTTTTTTCCCAGATGCAGTAATTTTCTTCTCTCTTTTATCAGAGTAGAGAAGAGTGGTTATGGAGGCTTGCAGTGAGGCAAGGCAGACTGGAGGGCAATTACCTGTGTAAGACCCAATCAGCCCAACTAACTCCTCATTTGTGCTGGAAGTCTAACACAGCTGAATGCAATACTTTCCTCAGACACAGCTGGTGAAAAAAACTATCACACTTCAGACACATTAGTCTCATGTACCACTTTGGTTAGAAGTGTTTGACCTTGATTTGTCCACAACCTAAGAAAAAAGGGGGTAAAGTCAGTGAGACTTAATGACCCTCTTTCCCTCCCTATCCCCTTTGATTGGCTGTGAATATCTTTGGTATTTCCCTTCAGCTGACTAAGTTGCATCTTAAATAGACCACATCAAACTGAAATCTTGAGACAATCAGTGGTGGTGCAGGATAGAAACCAAATAGTAACTGTCTGAGTTTACAGGAACATAATCCCAGTAATATGCTGTTATATGTTTGTTCATCAAACCAAGGGGGGAGTGTGTGTTAGCTGATACAATGCTGATCCCCAATAAAGAGTCTACCTAAACGTACCATAAGTGTATTTGATTAGATTGCTGACAGTTTTGATGGTCCAGACAAGTCTGTTAATGAAGGCTATGCCTACCAAATGGATCAAGCCTCCATCAACTCTAGACCCTGGCATCAATCCCTTCCTGTTTTTATTTTTAACAACAGTCTCATGGTGATTCCCATCTTAGTAACCCAGAAATTCTAATGACCACAACACAGAGGTAAGTACAGAGTTATGTATAAGGCAAGAAATTAGCTCTATATTTTTTTTTAATTCAGAGGTAGTTGATGTATGTGACTACCACAACATTTTTATTAAGTTCTTGCTTAAAAGGCCTTAGAGGAGAGATGTAAGACAAGAGCTAGCTCACACAACTGGTGTGTGTGGTTTTGTCCTTATAAGCATTCTTTCAAAGTGGCAGAGAAAGGGATTTGAGGATCTCGATTACTAGAACAAACAAAAATATTAAGGAAGGGTGCTTTATGCATGTGTCCATATTGGGTTTGTGTGACAAGGCTTTGGTAGTGGGAGGGGGGCTACAGAGGTGGTTTCTGTGAGAAGCTGCCAGCTTCCCCTATGTCCAATGGAACCAATGCCAGGCAACTCAGAGATGGACCTACCACTGGCCAATTAACAATGGTAGTAGTGCCTCTGGAATAACAGAACTAAGAAGGGGGGGAAAAGACCCAAAATGGCAAATTGAAGCCAGAGAGAAGAGGGAGCTATGAGCAAGCAACAGCTCTGCAGACACCAAGGTCAGTGCAGAGGGAGGGGGAGGAGGTGCTGCAGGTACCAGAGCTGAGATTGCCCTGTCTTCTATAGTAAAGACCGTGGTGTGGCAACTGTGCCTCTGCAGCCCATGGATATCCATGGTGTAGCAGGTATCCACCTGCAGCCTGTAGATGACTCCACACTGGAGCAGGGGAATGGCCAAAGGAGGCTGTAACCCCATGGGAAGGCCATGTTGGAGCAGGGTCCTGGAAGGATCAGTCCACTCATGGAGAGAGGAACCCATGCTGGAGCAGGTTTTCTGCCAGGACTCACGCCTCCACAGAGGATTCACATTAGAGCCATCTGTTCCTGAAATACTGCACCCCATGGAACAGACCCACACTGCAGCAGCTGTGAAGAACTGCAGCCTGTGGGAAGGACTCTCATTGGAGAAGTTCATGAAGAGTGTCTGCCATGGGAGGGAGCCCATGCTGGAGCAGGGAAGAGTATGAGGAGTCCTTCCCCTGAGGAGNTCCCCCTGAGGAGTACGGAGTGACAGAGACAGGGTGTGATGAACTGATCACAGCCCCCATTCCCTGTGTCCCTGCACCACTGGCAGGGAGGAGGTGGAGACTTGAGAATAAAGTCTGGAAAGAAGGGAGGAGTGAGGGGAGTTGGTTTTAAGATCTGCTTTTCTTTCTCATCATCCTACTGATTTTCCAAAGTCGAGTCTGTTTTGCTCATGATGGTGACTGCTCTAGGTGAGAGATCTGTCCCTGTCCTTATCTCAGCCCATGAGCCTTTTGTTCTGTTTTCTCTCCCCTGTCCATCTGGGAAGGGGAGTGTCAGAGTGGCTTTGGTGGGCAGCTGGTGTCCAGCCAGGTCAACCCACCACAGTACCCTAGGAGTATTAGAGGGTTTCTTCGTCAAGAAATTGTATTTCTTTATAAGTTTCCCACTATTGCTATCTCTCTGATAAAATCATCATAATAACATCTACTTCACTGAACCTCCCATCCATAGTTTTCAACAGAAATAGGATTCAGGAAGGCAAGTTTAAGAAATTAATCTACACCCTTGGCTGCAGATAGACAAACTGGAACACCATCCCACTCCAGGAGCCTGCATTAAAATGTGCTGGCAGTAGGATAGAAAGCAAATGTTCATATCAGTGTAGGTAAATTCTACAGTTTGGAATAAAATTACAATAGAAAAGAGCAATCTTTTCAATACTATACTGCTCTCATTTAAAAGCAGAGAGAAAGGTGGAATTTTAGTGCATTATTGAGGGAGCATGTAGACCCAGCTTTCATGTGACACAGGCTACACTAATCACCAACATCCAGCTCCTAGCAAGCAATTCATCTCTCTCACAATCTAGCTTTTAAATGGAAGGTGTCTGCTCCTTCTAAAGTTATTGGATTGTATTCTGACTATAAAGTTAAATTACACAAGGAGTATCTAGAATACTTCCACACAAAATCAATGTGCATTAGTTTGTATTTTTCTTTCTGTCATAACTTGCATACTCACACACTGGTCTGTGAAAGTTTGTGTTCAGTAAGTACATAATTTCAAAAATCTACTACTGCCTCAAGGAAAATACTGAAATATATTCTAAGACAGAAATAATTCTATTTATCAATCATTTTTTTCCTCACCTCTTTGCTATTTAGAATATTTGCATGAAAATGGGATATTTATTTCCCAAGAGTCCATCAGCTGCTCCTGATATAATTTCCATGGATACCAATTGTATGTGATGTTGCAAGCATACAACAAAAGGATATGGAATAAGAAAAAGAAAAAAAATCAACTGCTTTATTCTTTGACTATGCTTTTGAGTAACTCCATAAGCAAAACCTAAAACTTTATCTAATCAACTCATCACCCACACAAATAACCCACTCCATCCTTCTTCCTTTCAAGCCCACTCGGCAAAAATATCCCCACCTATTTAAATGTGTTCAGTCTTTCAAATATTATAAGCTACTCAATGACAACAAAACTCAGGAATTTAGAAGGGGACAGAGAAAAAAAAAGTTTTTAATTTTCATTTTTAAGCTAAATTTTAAAACTTGCTATTTCAGAAATTTAAACGTTAGATTTCTCCATTAAGAAATCTTGGTAAGGTATTACTTTCAGTAAAGTGACTAGTAACAAAGAATTATTGTTACAATAAAAATCTGTCAGAAATAACAAAAGGAAACAGCAAGTTTCAAAATTTATTTGTTTTATCTGTTGGTATAGCTATTTAATGCAATATGCCAGAAAACTACAGAAGACTGAGTTTCTTCACTGTCTGATGAGGATTTTGATACCTGGGTCTTTTAAAAAATCATTTGAAGACTATGTTATCTTTCGTTTAAAGCTGTTTCTTATAACAGGTTTTGGATGAACAAGTATTCTCATTTTGTAACTATACAAAAAACATTTTTCAGTTAAGCATGATCAGACTATGACCCCGGGATTTCAATTTAGCTCAGAAAAGAAATGTCCAGAAGCAAATGGCAGAGCAGGCAGAGAGAACTGTAGTCTCCATTTATCCAAGGAACCCTGATGTTACTCACAGGCAAGACCTTGCAGTATTTTGATATAGTGGTACTGTGCGTGACCCATACAGATGCAGGAAGAGAGCCATAACTATAAAGCCTTCACCATTTTCTATGATCCTTCTTTCCAATATCTCAAAGGAAAAAAGACATTCACAGGGAGGGAAACACATACACAATGAGGTCAAGAAACTTGGCCAGAGTCAAAGGCAAGGTTGGAAGCAGAGAGGTGTCCCACAAGAGAACACTAACCACAGAGGCACAGTCCTGGTCTAAGGGTGGTCACAGCATGGCAGCCAGGAGCACCAGGAATGTCTCCGTGTGTTTTTCCAAGCCCTAACAACATCTCTCCCAGCATCTCTCAAGTCACTCCTTAGTTACACTTTGCAAACAGAATCAAACTTCTCTGTCAGCAGCTAAACACCACTGGCCCCACAGAGTCCCCACTAATTTTGGTTTTGTTTATCCCAGGCTCAGGCAGCATGCTGAGGACAACCACAAGCTCCCTTGTAGCCTGCAGGCTCCTGCCCAGCAAGCCCATGCAGTAGCTGAAAAGACAACGATGCACTAGCAGAGGGAGAGTTTTCTCCCCCCTGCTACAGAAGGTTCACTGCAAATCCCAGGCTGGGGCAAGACAGGGTGCCTGCTGCTCAGCAAGTTTGTCCTGCAAGTTTGTAGTCTCCTCCCAGAAACCGAAAGTCAAGGTATGCATGCCCTGCAACACACAGGGCTGTTGGGGTAATGCACGTTG
>WBMY01007412.1:0-22651 GCA_013397315.1 Donacobius atricapilla | reverse complement strand
CACACCTCCCCCCCTGCCCATTCCCAGCCTTCTCTCCCTTCGCTTTCTGATGAGCTGTGACACCTCCCGGTGGTCATGAGCTTGGGAGGAAGGCCGACGTCTTCCTCAGGTGTCTGCTGGTTGACCTTTGCTTCTGGGCAGGCGCAGTGGAGGTTTGGCTATTCTTCAGGTCACTTTGCTCTTGCCAAAGATTAGGAGCCTGATTTTCCTGGATTCAAGCCATAGCTTTCTGCTTTATCAGTTTTTCACAATACCTAAGTTTTGCTTTACTGAATTTTAACAATATACATCTTACCCTAATAGTTTTTACCTAGCAACTAAATTCCTGTGTGCACTGCTACCAGTTCTTTCTGCATAACAAGTTACATTCTATATGCTGTTAAAAGTTGTTGTTCTACTTTTGCAAAACTCATTGCACTGTATATATTTCTGTTTCCCTTTCACCTGCTTATGCCTATTATATGCTTTTAAAATTATTGATTTTCATAGCCATATATGTTCCCTATCTCAGTATCAGAGCCACAGCTTTCCTTTTTGTGGTATCTGGCTGTTGTATGGTTAGCAGAGGTTAATCTCCCATGGAGGGATCTTTCAGAGCATTTGTCTTTGGCTTGTATTTATCATTTTGACACCAAAAGCTTTATGTGTATATATATATGTGAAGCAGCATTGCCTTCAAATGGAGACTGCTCCTACTCTTGAGAGCTCCTTTTACTCTGAGGGGCTAAGCTGCTGGAAGGCTGTAAAGGTCAGTAGTGAATTCCGTATCTCTGGCTGTCCCTCCCCGGCTCCAAAGAGTACCATGCGGCTTTCCTTGGTGGACACAACAGCTCACTTTCAGAGTTTTCCCTGTGGTCTCCACTGGATGCTAAAAATACTTTTATCACATGCTTTTGTGGTGTTCCATTTTCACAAGGGGATACTAGAGATTTCTCTGTGGAGTGCAGTTTCACAGCCTTCAGTGATATTTATTACCTCTCATTGCACTATTTTTGGTTTAAGAATGATTCAATATTCAGAGCCAGATGAACAATTTTTTTGTATCTGGGTATCTTCTCTATTGTATCAGTCAGAATGCACTAGCATTTCTCTGTGGTTTAAAACTTCCATATACATATTTGCTCATTCCTAATTTAGGCAGGTTGACAAAGGTAAGGAGCATCAGATCTTCCCAGCAGCAGGTTCTCTGCTACATGTGTATCTTGTTGACCTTCAAATTTGGGCACTTAAAAAGAGTGACTGGTGTATGTGCCATGACTTCAAAATTAATTACTGACTCATAGTGTTGAATTCTCAGCACAGAAAGTATTTTAGCCTAACCTCTGGCCAAGAACTGTTTTCTTACCAGCCCATAACTTGTGTTTCTTAGAGAGATAAGATACATCTATAACAGAACATGCTACGTGTCTTGGACTTACAGAAGGTGCATCAACCTCACTCCTGTTTGTCACTTTAAAGAAATACAGCGATTTCCCTAACTGTGTACTTTACAGCAGGCAAGGTTCCCTTCTTCCTTTCATTATGGGTGAGGCTCTGGTATTACTGTGGTGAAATCCAGCCTGCTGGTGGTGTCCAAGGCCAAAATTACAGATATTTTAGATTGATTTAATTGGTCTGTATGTCACTTCATTGTACAGCAATCAGCTCAAGTTGAGGTTAACCTGAGTGATGATTTTTACCTCTGGTATTAAAAGGAAGACAGATTTTTCTCATACTGCTGAAGCCTGTTCTGGGTTCCTGTTGAATGAATTCCTAGTTCTGCAGTTAGAACAGAACATTCTTTTTCCAGCTCTTTAAAATTGCAGCAATTCTTTCATGGTGGAAAGTAGCAGATCCCTTATTTTTCTACTGAAGTGTACTATCATCAGGATAATGGATCAGCTGAAGCTGACCTGAAGGTGTGTTCTGCCAGGAGAGATCTTTTTGCCCATCCACGCCTGTGCTCTAGCTTACAATGGCTTGGGGAAGTGGGTGGCTGTGGGATGGATGACTTTCGGTAGCAGGCAGTGGAGAATTTTTGGGAGGTCAGAGACCAAGCTCCTTTTAGAGGCAAGCATGGTCTGGGATTGGCTTCATTCTTACTTGGCAAATAATTTCTTCCTACGTGATTTCAACAGTTCACCTTTATTGGGAAATCAATGTGCCTCTTCTTTGAGATTTCATTGCAGTTCATAGCACGATGAACTTGATTTATATTTTTACAGAGCATGGGCTAATTTCCTGGTATTTGTCTGAACAGGATCCCACATTAACTTTATTCCTGAAAGACTACAAAATTTTACATCAATTTTCTAATGGTTTTGAACAAAATACAATTTTATTTCATTTCAGTGGCTTTGTTTTTCTTCGACTGATTTGTCCTGCTATCCTGAACCCAAGGATGTTTAATATCATCTCAGGTGACTATGTGCTTTAGATCGAACCTATACTTTGTGCAGCAGGAGACATGAAATCACTGACGTATCTAATGTAGCAAAATGGGAAGTTTTTTTGAATGTTATGTATCAAGTCAAGTTATCCACGTCACTTGACTATCTTCTCCTTAGGATATATGCTTTTCACCCTCAAAGGCTTGATTGTGGATATCCCCAATGTAGTTTTAAGGTCCAAAAAAAAATCCATTGTGATATTTAGTAATAATATTTCTAGTCAAGTCTAGCATTGTTTAATGTATTTTAGCAGAGAGAAAAATGTAATTATGGGAACTTCAGATGTCACTTTCAATACAGTGGAGTGCCAGAGTTAATAGCTGAATGCAACAGTATCTCTGAAATGTACAAGATTTATAAAGTTGGTATGTGTCTACAGAGCTTGTATTACAGAGTAATAATAATGCATTTGTGCACCTAAAAAATTATTCTTGAACAGTTTTTCTGAATGTCCTGCTTAGATGGCTTCCAGTCAATTGGAGCGGTGTTTTGACTCATTAAATACAGTTGATCTTAAATACAGACTCTTAAAGATGAGAGAGGGATGGCTTCAGAAAGGGTGACAAGTAGGAAATACAGGAGAAAATAAAAAATCTGGTTCAGAAAAGCTTTTTTCTTTATTCAAAGACAGTTTTTAAGACAATGTGGCATGTTTTCTACCATCAACTGTACTAAATGAGAAGGATTGTGTCAAATGAAGTTCCTTTCTCTCACACAGTAATCATTTCTGTACATCCTTTGGCAAAAGCATTTAAGAAACATGGCCTGAAACAAGTGATAATTTCTTTGGCATTTTATTATCTTTGGGCAATTTGCAAGTTAGGTACCTCCTAACTTGGGGTTGCAATGTGTGACTGCAGAGGTGTAAAGAACTAGTTACAAATTTGAGTAATGCCTTTTAAGCTTGTCCATTACAATCCTGCTGATTTACCTCTAGCTAATATTCTCGACTACTGTTAAGGGAAGCTTATAGACCATGTAGCCCTGAAACCCTGTCAGTGGAATGCCTTTAACCAAGCCATTTACCTTACCTGGGGAGAACGGTAATTTTGCAGGATACTGCTAGGTAACATTACTTGTTGGAAAAGGAAGTTGTAACTGACTTAATTGGTTAATGTAAAGTGTTTATAGTCCCAGTGATTACATACTAGAGATTCATGGAAATACAGGCCACCATTGCATGTAACATTCACTCTGTTTTCCTTCTGCCAGTAACTTAAAAGTATAACTTGTCAGTGCCCACTTAGGTGGGTAGAAGCAGATGAGGAAAATGTAAACTTTCTGTTTTTAATTTCAAAGGTAAATGTTTTAACAAGTTCAACAAAACTCCTCAAGTTTTGAGCAAATGGTTATCATTTCACCTAACTCTTAGTAAAACTTAATTATTTTGCCGCCTTCTTCTGTGTGGTACTATTACCAAAAATAAGATGATCAGATTAACATGGCTTTTGGACATTAGAAAAGCAATATATTTTACTTTACCAAGTGACATCTTTTACATGCAGTTGTTTTATATAAAAAAATAATCTCTAAGAACGTGAATGGGAAAAGAATTTATTTTCATGTGACTGCTGTTAATTCTAAATGTAATGGTCAGTGACTCTCTACTTTGCATTCTTGCTAGATTCTCCTTCCCCCACTGCTGCAAGAACACTGACGCTGGTCGCCAAGTCTGTGCAGAATTTAGCAAATCTGGTTGAATTTGGAGCTAAGGTGAATATAATTGTAGAGAGAACAACCTAGAACTGTGTTTTCAGTACACTTTTCACATGTTCCTGTTCAATGCATGCAAAAAAAATCTGTTGCTGTTTTCTCATGCAGAACATATGACTTTCTCTTCCTCCACTTCAACCCTGCACTTATCACTTGCTAGACTGGTGTTTCTGTGGTACAGCACTTCAAAGCTCTCCTGCTTGTACTATCATACTGCTAGACATATGGAAAGCTGTAAGTCAGGTGTACCTATTCCACTTAAAAGTCCAAGCTTTATAGAAAGTTTGTAAGAAAACACCAAGAGAATGCCACCAGTGACTGGTCTCAGTTTCCAGGCTGAAACATTGCTAAAAATAAATCTGTTGACTTAAATATAATTAACCTGACTTCAGGCTAGCATGAGGAAGTTGTTTCTCTGACACACACAGCATCTGTTCACTGCAAACAGGTGTTCAGAGACACCCAGCTTCATGCGAATTTGTATCTGTATGCATGGGTAAGAAAAATTCTGAATCACAGGTTCTCAAGGTTCTAAATACAAGAAAACACCAAATTCTGTAGTCTTTTGACTGGCTGCAACACCAGATGCTAGGAATACACTTGAAAAAATTATGTTATTCCAATTTGCATACTCATTTTGCAGTGTCATCTGCCTGACTTCACTGTGTTTTCCTCAGATGTGACAATTATCTTGGCACTAATTCGTTAATGAATGCTTTTTAAAATTACTAGGAGCCATATATGGAAGGGGTAAATCCCTTCATCAAGAGCAACAAACATCGCATGATCATGTTCTTGGATGAACTTGGGGTAAGTCATTAAAAAAACACTTGCTGAAGTTACACAGCAGAATTGTAAATTAAGATTTTTTACACCTCTTATTAACTAGCTCAGCAATGCTTTAGCTCTCACATGATTTTGAATGCTTTTATCTTAGCACATTTTTTAATACTTATTTAAAAATTGCTGGTCCGTCACATAGAATTAAAATCATCAAGTATCTTCTTAAGACTTCATTATTTAGTGCCTCTGTAAATATGAGAAGCTGAAGAAGATTCTGTGGCTATCAGATTAGAAATTTTGGGCGAAAATACAAATGTTTTTAAACCAGAGGTTTTTTAATATATAACTTGTCACATGGTTTTGGCCAGAGAAATTAATTCTTCAAAAATATTAGGTTGAAATTCAGAGCCAAAAACTTCACTGCATGCATTCTACATACTGTAGTTTGAAAGTGAACTGCTGTCACTGTCGTTTTGAAGTGCAGCTGTTTTTTGTGTGATAGCTGTAACAGGAATTAGGTCTTCATGTTATATCTATATATGCATTTTAAAACCAGTAATTCATTTTAAAAAGTGTGATGAAAAGAATGTGCTAAGTATCCTGAGTTAATCCTTTAGAAGCGACCTAGAAGACATCTCAGAATACTTAACAAGTGTGGCATTTGGGTAGGTTCCTTATGTCATCCTTTTCTGATTAAATTGCAACTTCTGCATATTATACATCAGTTTTCCTTAAATGACAGATTTTACATGAGGTCTCTGATAACTGTTGGTTTGAAAATACTTGTTGGATTATTCTGCTGTTTTAACTGCAGCATTATCATTTATCATCAGTTTCATGGGTCATGTGATAGGTAACAGCAGATTTTGCTGCAATTTTGCTGTTCCTCTGTCATTTAGATTTAAAAAAGTTCCTAATGGATGGATTTCCTCTTGTTTAGAGGGTTTGAGTCTCCATATGCTGTAGGTTTCTGATCAGCTCAAAGGTAGAGCAATATTTTTGTAGTAAGAATCCTGCTAGTGCTGCAAGTTGCAGTATACTCACAAAACACGTCTGTGAAAAGGAGAAAATAAACAGATAATTCACAGTAGAAAAATGGACTGCAGATTCAGCTGGAAAGACCAAAATAGGTTTTGGCACCCTGAATCTGCTGTCTTCTGTTTTGTTGAAGAATGTTCCTGAGCTTCCAGACACTGCAGAGCACTCTCGAACTGACCTCTCCCGTGACCTGGCGGCCTTGCATGAGATCTGTGTGGCACACTCGGATGAGCTGCGGACACTCAGCAATGAGCGAGGGGTGATGCAGGTGAGTTAACACAAACAAATCACAGGTATGGGTGCTGTGTCCCAAGTTAATCTTCAACACTGGGATTCTTTTGTGGTATTTCTGCAGCAATATGAATGATGTTGTATTTCACCAGGGGGTCATTAGCTGTGAAGGGAGTATTTAATCCATAGTTTTGTTCCCTCATGCAACAAAACCAGTTGAGTTTGGGTGGTTTTTTTAAGTTTCTAGGGGAAGCCTTAAACCCACAAAGTGACTGTCTCCTGACAGACTCTCTAGGTCTTAGCTTTCAGATCTGGATTTTTTTTCAGAACCAAATTCACATTCTTGAACTTTATATTAAAACCTTATTTCTGCTTCCTAGTTTGCCAGTACACTTGTATGCTTGGCAAACTGCTGGTAAACTGTGACAATATTAGCTGTACACTTCTCCTGCCTTCCTGTTAAACCCAAAGAAGCAAGAAGATCCCTAGGAGGAGAGGCAAAGTCCGTAAGATTGTTTTAAGACTACCCTTACTGTCGCCCTGATTTTTCAGCCTTCTCTTCTGTTTCACGGTTTCATGTTTTGGGTTCTTTTTCACACTCTGGTCTATAAACACCGTTAAATGTTTATCATAACTTCAAAGTAGTTTACATTCTTTGTCTTAAGAGATATGGACAGCTGTCCTGACCAATGGCGATGGGGAGGGGTGTCAACCTTCTCCCCCAATCCCTGGCCTTTGTAGAGATACTATATAATGGAGTCAGACTGTCAAATAAAGTAGTTTTTAGTTTGTATCTTCTGATCAAAGTGTGAATGTGTGTTTGTGTGTGTGTGATGAACTGTGTCACCCTCACTGGCTAGGGAATCAGACATTTTATCTTTTTAGTAATATTTTTAAACTATTGAGTTGCAGGTCTGATAGGCTGGTGCTGAAAATGCTGCTTGGGGAGCAGCTGCTGTTTCTGTCTCCAGCAGCAAACATGTCATTTTACTGACTCACTCTCTTTTACAGCACGTTCTTAAGAAGCTTTTGGCCATTACTGAACTGCTACAACAAAAACAAAACCAGTATTCGGTGTCTAACAACATCAGGTAGCAGCCCTCTACCTGAATTCTGCATGGATCCAGCATGCCCAACGTGGCAACTCTCACCAGTATCACTTTCTTCTTGCTCTTGCCAAAAATAGCACACCCTATCACATTCCCAGTGATGTGTGAACTATGCAAAAAGAAAACGAAGATCCTGTTGGTGAATGATTGTACCAGCAGCTTTTTTTAAGCTATACGTGCAGGACATTTGCACTTTTTTTTCCATTTGGAAACAGTTTTCACAACCTCTGAGCCTTGGTGTACAGTTCACCTTCCACAGAGAACATGCTGTGACTGTGTCTTGGACTTTAAAATTTTCAGCACCTCTGATTGCCAAAGTTTTTGCTGTCTGATTGGAAAAGAATTATCAACTGACATGAGCGTTGTTCTGACAACCACCTATAACTGGATAACATTTCTTACTGTAATTTCTGACTGGTTACAATAATAATGAATTTTGACTGTTTCAACCACTTTTAACTTGTATTTACAGTTTCCAGAACTTGATGTTATGGTAGGAACAACCTTTACTGTACACCTTTTATACCATGCTGTTTCTCTTGCTGGAATCATGTTCAAAGAGAATATGCAGAATGGGTCGTGTCAGCTTTATTTTTCTGATGTGCCACTGATTCAGCCTGAATAGTTCTTCCATCAAGAACTGTATATCCAGATAAATCACAATGCTTTTGTAAGATGTTTACAACAGTAAATAATTTGAATTCAGTAAATTTATTGATCATTATATCAGACATGCATGCATTCATTAAACCATTTTATAAAATAGGTATTGTTTGGTCTTTTTTGTACTGTAAGTCTAGCATAAACATTATTTTTATAAGTGAAAAGTAAGTTTTTAAAATAAATCAAGCTGCATCTCTCTATGGAAACTGGCTAACTCTGGCTGCTGCGGAAATTTTTTAGTGTCTGCACTGGTGGTGTATTTCACAGTGTTCACACTCCATCACTTTTTGAGCATGAGTCCCCAGACAGCATTACTTTGTCCCTATACCTTAACTGGTACAGCACTGGGTGAGAAAGTAGATACTAAAATATCTTGGGTAGGTTGAGATTTAATAAATTCTTGCCTGTGAGTGGGGTGAGGCACTGGCAGAGTGCCAGAGAAGCCAGGGATGCCCCTGGGAAGTATTAAAGGTCAGGCTGGATGAAGCTGGGAGTAACCTTGTCTAGTGGAAGGTGACCCTGCCCGTGGCACTGCCATGAAGTGTTTAAAAAATTGAAAAGTGTGCTGTTGATTTAGAAGGTATTTCATCATCACTATGTGTTACATTCTAGGCAGTGACACAATAATAGGGAATAAAAGATTCACTGACACTACTGAGAAAACCACTTAAATAATTTTATCATATGAACACTGCTGTAAACCTTTTCAACACCTACAGTGTTTTTTCTGCTTATTCAAACTGCCAAATCACTGTCACATAAAATCAAACTTTGCTTTTGCACCTTTGTTGTAGTATTATAGTGGTTCTTGCTGTGTTGCCCTGGTCTCCAGCTGGAACAGCTTCTTAAGGTGAGAGCTCCCAAATGTCCCATGTATGGCACTGGGCAGACACACATGATGCTCCTCCATAGTGACAATATACCTGTTTGCAAGACCTTGTTACTAGAGAAATCTGTTCTTCGATTGTCCCATAACCCTGTCAAGCCTCTATTAAACTGCATCTCAGAGGAGTAAGTAATTAACCTTTCTTTCTGCCCTACTTCAATCTTTAATGGAGTGTATTAAAAGGGATTGTTTTGTGGATTTAGTTGCTTTGGTATNTGGTGCTCTTGGAGTCCCAAGAGACCAGACTGCCCCGGGCTTTGTGAAACAAAAGCCCCTCAAGGTTCCTGGTTTTGTTTATCATTAATGCTGTAGTTGTTGTTCTTTGTTTGCCTTGTTATACATACTAGTAAAGAGCTGTTATTCCTACCCCCATATCCTTGCCTGAGAGCCGACTTAATATCAAAGTTTTAATAATTCGGAGGGAGGGGGTTCGAATTCTCCATTCCAAAGGGAGGTCTTGTCCTCCCTACCAGATACCTGTCTTTCAAACCTAGACAAGGCAATACAACATGGTAAAAATACAAACTGAAAGAGCTGCTTACCTAATTTACCTGTTAAACACAAAATGCAGCAAAGAGACTGAAACTGAGGAACACCCAAAGCTGGATGTAGGTGTGTGTATTGTAGAACTCTTAACAGGGTGTATGAAAAGGTAATAAATCAGCTGGTGCTCTAACACTACATTGCAGCCAGCCACATCAAACTGTTTCTGAACCAAAAACAAGGGCC
This sequence comes from Donacobius atricapilla, assembly GCA_013397315.1. NCBI lineage: Eukaryota > Metazoa > Chordata > Aves > Passeriformes > Mimidae > Donacobius > Donacobius atricapilla. Next base: position 13,070 of record WBMY01007412.1, on the reverse strand, counting down.
AGATTTCTTGAAGCAAATCTTGCTTGTGTTGGACCTGTAACGGATGAGGGTTTAATGGAACTGCAACTTATTGTTTTAGGAAAGTAAAAGCTTTACTGACAAGGTGAAAGTTAACAGCATAAAGACCTTACGACACATAAGAAAGAGCCTGTGGCAAGCAGAGTCACACCTGACACCTGCAGCGGTAGGAGTCCCATCTTCTTTCAAAGTAATGCTGAATCCACGAGATCATCATCAGTCCACTCTTCCTAATGGTAGGGAAAAACAACACCGTGAGTGACATATGTGTGTGGTGTGCTCCCTATGATCAGAGAGATTCCAGAAGACTAAAAAATATTTTAACTTGGAGTAAGTCAGGTCTTAAACCTTAAAAGCTAGTTATCCATGGCTATGCTTACAGTTATGGACACAGAGTCCTGTCAGCAGCCCCTTTACAGCACCTCTCTGAGATAAAAAAAGCATGAGCCTTCAGCTGGATAACTATGTAGAGATTCCTAAAACAGCTCATACTTCTATTAATGTCTTGTGTTTTTCATGGCTTTGTCACCTTGGCAGCTGAGTCACCTGTGCTCAGCCATTTCCTTGTCTATTTTTTCAAGCATTTCAGACTGATGAGCTTGCCGTACCACTTCTGGCTTTCCTACTGATACTAACCTTCAGTTACAAACAGTTAAATCCAGAAACATCTTGGATCAGAACTGACTGTGCACTTGTAGGCTGCAGTCTCATATCAGCTAACTACAGGATTCATGAAGCCATTAATAAGGTATGAGCAGTTTGCACACTCTGTAAGCTTTCAAAAAGTTAAGCACACTTTCTACTGTATGTCCTGGCCAGCTGAGATCTGCTCTTTCATGTGATAATTACTCAGAAATGAAATTACTCAAGTAGAAACACAGTTTCAGATACATCAGTAATGAAAAATCCTGGGTTTCAGGATCTTTCAAACTGTACAAGAGTGAATCATGAAGTGCTGTAGGCTATGTGAATATCCTATCAGGTTATTCCATTGGAAAATAATTAGAGATATGAATTAAAAAGAAACTCCAAAACTGCTTCAAACCATAGCAAAGTAGCTAATACAAATTAAACTGAGGCATGGAACAAGTAAAACCCCCTAAGCTTACATGAAGCTGTTTTCCAAGTTACTCTGTCATAAAGTAAAAGAAGTTTTTCAACTGCCTGTTTCAATAAACTTTTGAAGACTGGCATTTGGAATAAAAACTAATCAAATTTTTTTGCAGCAGTAAAATCATTATGAAGTAAGTTCCAGGTCCCACATTTTGTTAGAACATACCTTCAGTGCCAATTTCGTTATAATCTTATTTAAATAATTTTTCAGATCTTCATTTGACATGACAGCATCTACCTACTATGATAACTTCTAATAGAAAAAGACACAAATCTTCTCATCTTCAGATTTTGATAGGTGACCCACTTCAGATGTTAGCACGTATTTCTAAATGCCATTCTTAGTGTGTCTTAGGCCATCAGTACCCAGTGACTTTTAGTATCAAGGGAAGTCCAGTTGAAAGGTGTTCTTCACCTCTGCCAGCATGGATACTCTCCAATTTCCTGTCCATCTTAAAAACAAAAGCTCTGGAAGGTGTTCATCTCAGATGCAAGGACAACCTTAATACTGTTTTTATTTGTTAAGTCACCCATTTGTTAAGTCACCCATTGTCTCCACCTTACTTACACCTGGTCTTACAACGCAAAGTACTAGCTACCCATCTGTAATTCATGCAGCCTTGTTAACAAATCGTCTGACATAAATTTAGTCCAACATGCTACACTGCTTTTAGCAAGAGACCAAATAAAGTAAACAAAAACTTTCAAAGCACAAGGAACAGCAGGAAGCATTGTCTGCCCTGTTCATTCCCCTCTCCACAAAAGACAGGAGTGTTCAAGAACACTTCAAGCACAGGTGAGTATGACACCTGGCTCATTAGAAGCGAAAAAAAAAAAGTTGAAAAAGGTTCAGTCTGAGCAACAAGTAAAATTTTATTACAGATGGGTAAATATATCTCACTTGCTGTGTCACTTTTGTCTTGGCATTAAGGGTGAAAAAAACCAGGAAAAACTTTTACAATAGGTTTACTGACCTCATCCATTTTACATTTCTTTGTGACATATTCATCATCTTCATAACCTTTCCTCTTCTTCCTAACCCAAAAGAAAAGTGAAATGCTTAGGTATCTTTATAAGTTAAGACTCGCTTTATTTGATCCCGAGACTACATTATGGACATACTTGTTCCATAAAAAAACTACCAAAGCCTCGGCATGCAGCTTGCTGGAGGTTCAGGGTGCATATTGAAGTGAAATGGACAGAAAAGAAAAGTAGTCCTTTGCCACCCACATGATTTTTAAGAAAACATTAAACCTTTATAACATTCTTGTTTTAATCACCTGATTTTGAAGCCCTTACTTCTCATTACATACAACATCAAGTCGCCCCAAGTAAGAAGCCACCCAGTATTCCAAGTTTTGTGTTACAAAATAATCAGCTTGTCCTGCAAATCAGCACAAAAAAAACTATTTATGTATTACTGAAAGCACTACTTTGAGTCTTGGATCACAGCTTCCAGTAGAAACAGCAAGCAGGCAAACATTGTGTGAACACTGAAGGTTCTTCATTTTCCATCACTCACAAAGGTAAGAAGATATTAATGTTCCTATTCCAATAAAAAAGGCCTAAGTTTAGCACATCCAAGATATACTTACAGGTTTATATTAAATAAAAGGTCCAAGCTGTGACACTTCTCTAACTTCTGTTTTAGAGCAGCAACCTCTTCAGGCCTCGGCAGTTCGTATTTTTTAATGAGATTTTTCATGCCTAAAATGGCAACACAGCTGTAAGCACAGAGATAATTTCTGCTCTGCCTTGTTGTGTTGGGTCTGCATGGCAAGATATTGGTCATGGGGGCCTACAGGGGTGGCTCCTGTGAGAAGCTGCTGGAGGCTCCCTGCATGCACAAGAGAGGCAATGCCAGATGGCTCTAAGATGTATCCACCACTAGCCGAGGCCAAACCTATTAAGTAACAGTGGATTTGCATCTGTGACAACAGTTTTAAAGGAAAAAACCCAAATGCCAGTGCAGCAGTAACTGCTGCTGGAAAGAGAAATGAGAATATATATAGAGAACAGTGCCCTACATCTACCAGGGTCAGTGAGGAAGGCGAAGGAGGTGCTTCAGGCACTGAATCAGATTCCACTGCAGCTCCTGGTGCAGACTGTGGTGAAACAGCTGTGCCCCTGGAGGGCCAACAGGAGTGTCGAGTGTGCAGATGCACCTGCAGCCTGTAGAGGAGGCAACTTCGGAGCAGGTGGATGTGCCTGAAGGAGGCTGTGACCCCTTGGGAATACCATGCTGCATACCATATCACGTAGGGAAGAGAAACCTACGCTACAGAAGGTTTGCTGGCAAGATTTGTGACCCCTTGGAAGACCTGCACTAAAGCAGCCTATTCCTGAAGGGCTGCATCCCGTGCAGTGGACCACATTAGAGCAGTTCATCAAGAACTGTAGCATGTGGGAAGGACTCATGCAAAAATTGGTCAAGGACTGTCTCTGTGGGAGGGACCTCAAAGTGCAACAGGGGAAGAATGTGAGGAAGGAGCAACAGAAACATATGGTAAGCTGACTACAATCCCCCTGTACTGAAGAAAGAGAAGTCAGGAGTGAAATGGAATCCAGGAAGAAGGGAGGGGTGGAGGAGAAGTCTTCTGAAGATTTGGTTTTCACTTCTCATTACTCCACTCTGATTTGATTGGTGATTAATTAATTTTTCCCCAGTTGTGCCTATGTCAGTGACTGGTGAGTGATCTCCCTGTCCTTATCCTAGCCTGTGAACTTGTTATTCTCTTTTCTCTCCCCTGCCCAGCTAGGGAGGTCAGTGATAGGGTGGCTTTGGTGGTCACTTGGAATAGAGCTGGGGTCAACCCAAGGCACTTATGAATCACACAATCCTATCCCGTCTCCAGTGTAGCTGAGTACTGCTTATGTCTCATAGTCAGGCTTGAGTCAACAGCTCATCCTTCCTCCCTTCATTATAACTACACTGAAACAAGTCTCCAGCATCACCAACTCTGGATCTCCTTAAGGCAGCATTCACATTACTCTGCCAACAAACCTCAAAATACACAGGTATTTTTGCAATCAACATTGTACCGGCTGTCCTAAAAAAATACCAATTCCAGTCTTTTTAATAATGCAAATTAGATTTACAAGGTTTTTTTCTCTACCACCAGTACTCTGGGGAAGTCATTTACAAATGCTTGAAAAATTTCCTTCCAACCATCTTGTATTTATGGAAGAGCTGCCTTTGGGCTCAAATTACCATCCACAATAACTGAAGTGAAAAGTAAGTGATCCCAGCATTCTCTTCCATCTCAGCAATGGAAGTATGAAGAGTCGGTTTGTTAGAAGACTAGAAAGTAAAGGACATCTTAAGTTTTATAAATTAAAGGTAAATTGAATTTGTAGACTCTGGTTACTTGTATGATGCATTCACTGCTCATGTTAGCCAGCCTCGTTTCACTTGCACCACTCCCATTTGAAATGTGTGCATTAGCTTAATGCATTCAATAACTGATTACTTACTGGGAATTTCATATCACAGCCTTTTCATTTAAATACAAAAAAGGTAATAATCAGTGTACTACACTCCTTTTTAGCTTAGCTAAACCATGGTAGTGTTCTTAGTATTTGCAGAATATATACACACACATACAGATACTTCTCACACTAGTGAAGCTAAGCATCTCCTGAAACATAGCTGCAAAACAGATGTGCAGTATAAATACTGGCATATCATAATAATCATTTAGCTTAATAAAGGTACCTTCTGGTGGTAGTAGTTGTTATATGCAGGCTTTGCCTGAAGCTGTAATGTTTTAAGATATGATAAATTAAAAAGCAATTTAGTTCTGTCCTACAGAAACCATTATCTAGTTCTCAAAACAGATTTCTCACTTTTGAATTAAATTACTCTAGCACTTACATTCTGAAAGCATCAAGCAGGTCCTCTGCCTGACAACTTATTTAATTTGTTCATATCACTTTATTTATTCGTTTTGTCTCAGTCTTTTTTTCTCCTTCCATCCACATGCTGGGTAGTTCATTCTAGTGTCTGCAGTTTACTTATGCATGCCTTGCGGTGAAGAGAACCATTTGAAACACACTTTTCTATCTAAAACTCTCATAATTTGGCAAAAGATGGGTTTTCCTCCTTTCAAGATACTATTTATCCTACTTTTCCAATGTTTACTTACATTTCATGTCATCTAGTATTGTGGATAAGGTTGGTCTGTTTTCTTTCAGCATAAGACTTTCTGATAAATAGCTGCAAGGAAACATGGAAGAATAAATTTTTGAAAGTGTCATAATAATTTGTGGCAGTTACTGTGAGTTAATAAAAAGTCTATTATTTATTACTAACATCTCCTTAGAGCTTTATAACTGTGTAAGTAAGAACACTTTGTTTACTTATGTACTATAAAGCGATAAAAAAGAAATCTGTCACTGTAAGATGGTGACAAAAGTATTCCCCCAGCCACACAGAAATAACGCTGCCAAATTAGACATTTCTAAGCTTCATGGAGCTAAGTCAAATTAAGTTTAAGATTCCGAGACAACATCACACTATTTTACAATATGCCCACAGAACAAGCAAATACTACAGTAGTTTTCAGACTGACCAACAGCAGAGCTTGCAAAAGAGGCCTGCTTGTTTTGGCAGCTGAAAGCTATTACTGAATGCTGTCTTGCATGAGCCTACGAGTCCCTTCCCAATGAGATCAAACTTCTCTTCACTAAGAACACTAATGCACACTGCCTGGATAAAACAGACATGAGCAATGCTCCTCACCAACACCCACAACAACCAAGGAGTTCTGTCCCTTCCCCCATGAGAGCAACAGGTTTTCCAATTCCCAGGTGTTCTGTAGCACCTCCACAGTTGCACCTGATCACAGGTCCACAGACCATCAGCTTCTCTCATGTCTGGCTCCAAACAGTAAATAAAAAGGTTGTAAGAACTGTATGGTGCAGACAAGTAACAAAGACTTGAATTCTTCGTGAACATGCAAAGTTCAGACACCCTGAATCACACAGCAGCTACAAATCATTTTAGTTGTTTTTGCAAGCATGGTTTTCTGAATTTTGGCACCGAATACAGATCTAGGAATGTAGTAGATCAAGCTTCAAGTGAAGTATGCACCTGAATGTTTTTGCACAATTCTGAGAAGACAGTGAATCCTGTAGAGAACACTCCCAACACTCTCTTTTAGAACTAGAGACATTTGAGATACATTTAGAACAGATGGAAGATTTTATTTTAAAATAACTTTCTGAATTTAGAGCAGGTGTTACACTCCAGATGCAAAATGCTCACAGGCAGTGGCATACTGTTAAAACCTGCCTCCTTACAGCAACCACCTCAGCTGTTCATCTGAAGAAAAGTGTATGTTTTATCCATAAGAGAACTAAATCAAACAAACTACGCATTTCAGCAAAGGTATCAAAGTGTTTGATAATACCTGTGCAAACACCAGTGGCAAGGACACAGAAGGGAAAGAAAAGGTTGATTTAAAGCAACACCTTAGCCCTGATTCATATCCATGGAAACCGAACAGTTGCAGCAGCCAAACACAGCATGTTACAGCATGCCCATTAGCTGTCAGCTCAGTGTCATTTCAGCTGACTCTCACTTTCTACCATATTTCCACTTCCTTCCCTCTGTAACGCTCAAACTGAGTCTGAAAATCCTATGTTGTTCTAAGTAAGGCAAAGTCACCAGGGTTTTTTTCTAAAAAAAAACTTCTTCCAAAGGAATATAAAAACCAGATAGGAACTAGCTGCTTTAATCACCTATTTGTGAAAATGGTCAGTACCATTGTCATTCTAAAACATAAAGAACAGACAACTGCTATCAATCAGTAAATACACAATTCTAGCACTTAGGAATGTCTAGAGCAAAAGAATTTGTTTATACAAGAAGCAAATAAACTGTTTAAATCATGAATATAAGAAAGAAAATCTTTCCATATTAATGGAAATAACTACCTTTCCATATTAATTCCTGCTCTTGAGCCACTAGATAATATAGCAGTGAGAGCAATCTGCGAGGGAGTAAAGAGCAGATATGCATCTGTCAGAGCCACTCGGTTAAGGAAGTCATCAGCTGTTTTCCTCAAAACTTCAGGATTTTCCAGCACTGGATAGCGAGTCTGAAAAGTAATGATTTAAAAAATTAAGTAGCTGTTCATCATTCCTGCTCATGAGCTCAAAACACAGTATTTTATTCAAGAGTATTTTGTAACGCTAAAAAGAAGCAGACCATATTTTTATTCCAAAAATATCCTAAATAACTTAAAGACCACAAGCAAAACAAGTATCTTTCAGGAATTTATCTATCACTACACAAATTAGGTTTTTTAAATCACAGGTACTAAAGGAAATAAAGTTTTTTAACACAATGCACAACAGACTTGTATTCCTTTACTATGCAGAGCATACAGCTCTGTATAGTAAAGTATATCAGAGAGTATTACCTTAATATCAATTAGAAATCCCTCAAATGGCCTGTATGGATTGTGGATAATGAGATGGAAGTTCAGTTGCTGAATAAGTAGCAGTTCACATTCCAGTATTTGTTCAAGAGCTTTTTCCTGTCCAAGAGGACTTTCTCGAAGGTTACCAACAAACTGTGCACTGGATACGTTAAATTCATCTACTTTACAGGCCAAAAATGCACATGTTAACCTTGAGGAAGGAAAAAAACAAAAAATCAAACAAGTGACATATGCAGCATCCATTCTCCTATCAACAACATGTTCTGAAGATAGCAAAAAGATAGTGAAATTGACCATATTTTGTCATTATTCCTAATTAAACGCTCATATTTTCTTTCTTGTTTTTTTTTCAGGTCCTTACGAATATAAAGATCACACCTCAAATACCCCATCTGACAGTGTAACTCAGGAAATGTTGATAACTCACATTATTATCCGAGGATGATACTCCATCACCGAGTTATTGAGGTAAAAACGTTTGAAATACATGCAAGCTGTTCCCTAAATTGAAAAAAATGGGAAAGGAAAAAATAAAGATGGATTAGGAAAAAAAAATATTAGTGCATCGAAGAAAAAAACACAAAATGGGCAAGTCTGGATATATACTACAGGCATACAGGATACACTGAGGCAGTCAAACACATACAGCCAATGTATGTCATTAAACATTTCAGTCTTTATTTTTGCCTGCAGGAACCTTGCACTACGACTGCCATACAAAATAATTTTATTTTTAGACATGTTTTGGAAGACAGTGCTGAAAAAGCCAACAGTATCTTTATGAAAAAAAATTGGTATTAAAATGAAATCTAAAAATCAAAGGCTGAATAAAATCATCCTTAAAGTTGGAAGCAATCCCAACCATTTGACTTTTTACATCAGTAAATTTTGCAGCATGTTTATCAGCATGAAAGTCAATGCTTTCCAAAATGAGACTCTGCAGGGGTACTTCTCAAACATCAGTCTGGCTTCATAGAACATGCCATGGCAGCGACCACCACATTTCTAAGACATCCTCAAGCATAGCACTCTTCACTCTTGAAAAAGGGAGGATTAACAGGGGACAATGTAAATCATAATCTTAATGGCTTAGTGAGGGAGAGGCACAATTTCACTCCGTTCTTCAGCTTTAACTCTCCAGTTCTCCCTTTTGAAATATCCTCTTCTGCATTCAAGACAAGTAAGTTCAAGTTAATTTTGTTTTTCCTTTGTAGGTTAATATTTTGCCAGTATATGATTCAGCTTATTTTGCGGTCAAAGAAGCATTAATGCCGGAAAACAACTGAATGACAGCCCAAATTTGGGACCATCTCCTTTAGCTACTGGGAGATTGCTTCTTTGTATCATCAAACATTACCATTGCCCATCTACGACTATTTAGTTTCTGCTCTTTGCTAAAGGGAATTAAAACAATTCAGTCACCCAAGCAAGTTTAAGAGCCACAAGCAAAAGATCACGTTGAAAAAAAATCAGGTTTTGAAATGGCTGCAAGTGTCAGAAAACGAAACAAAAAAAGATAAAAAGCGCTAGAAGAGAGGAAAGGGACTTTAAAGATACCCGCGCTCTCAAGAGCAGGCCAAGCCGGCAGCAAGCGAAGGAACAAGGGCGGCCGAGGCTGCGGCTCCGTCCCCGCCTCGCTTACCACAACGGACCGCGGCATCGCGGGCTTGAATGCGGCGCAGAAGTCCAGCAGCCTCTTCTCGTAGTACTTGCATAGCGCCAGCTCCTCGTGCGGCTCCAGCAGCACCGGGTCGCCCTGCGGCACCTTGGGAGAAGCAAAGCCGCGCCTGAGTTCGCCGTTGGCCGCGGCCTCACNTTCAGCCTGGAGAAGAGGAGACTGCGGTGAGACCTCACAGCAGTCTGCAACTTCCTCATGTGGGAAGCGGAGGGGCAGACACTGATCTCTTCTCTGGGGTGCCCAGTGACAGGACTCGAGTAAATGGCCGGAAGTTAAGGCAGGAGAGGTTTAGGCTGGATATCAGGAAAAAGTTTTTTACCCACAGGGTGACTGGGCACTGGAACAGGAAACTTTTCTGGAACTTTTCCCCTGGAAAAGTGGTCGCATCACCAAGCCTGATGGATTCAAGAAGTGTTTGGACAATGCTCTCAGGCCCATGAGATTCCTGGGGTCTCCTGTGCAGGGCCAGGAGCTGGACTCTATGATCATGGTATGTGTCTTGTGAAGTCAGCATATTCTGTGATTCTGCCCCCTTAGGTTCCTTTCAGTAATCTCCTGCTCTCCCTCATAACCATTATATAAAAAATCCTATTATGCTTTTAGGGAAGCAGCATTTCATAGCCTCCATGCTTCAGCCAGAAATTTTAGATACTGCTTTGTAGTATCTAACATTTGTATTTGATGTATGTGAGGAAAGTATGTAAAACATACTTTTGTGGACAGTCACAGGACTTGTAGTTAGAAGGGTTACCCATCAAGTTATGTTCTTTTAAAAGGAGTTTATGCAGCAGTGGGGGAAAATTCTTTTAACCTTAACACCATAGTTTTTGATCCCTATCTAGCATTAATGCTTTGTTTTGTATCATAAAATGCTTACTACAAATGTCAGGGATTAATATGGCTTTGTGTTAACTCTTTACATCTTTGACTGATAAGCTTTGTGCCAGTTAGTGTGGGAAATTATATAACTTTCCTCATAATTTTTCTGTTCTTTTAATTATTTTAATTATCTCTTCTAACTAATTGTTTTAATTATTCTGAAGCAGTATAATTTTTCCACTCTGTCATATGCCGCTGTAGCCAACATTTAGCAAGGTTGTCATAAGCTAGTATTGTGGGAACATGGTTTGGGAAAATTGCTGAAGCTTTTAAGTTTGGCTAAAACAAGTGTATTCAACACTTCGATATGTTTCAGTGATCTCAGACCTAGAAGGACATTAGCAAAGCCTTGGAGAGAGATCTGTTGTTAAAAATGTACACAAGTAATGCAAAATTCATGAACCATGAGGACATTTTGCAGAAACTCAAGGTGAGGAAGAAACTAACAAAGTCAGTTCAGCAATTGTCCTGAAACTTTCTCTCTTTGGGCAAAAGATCATAAAAAGACTGAAGAACCGGGCTAATTAGCATCAGAAATGAGGAAACAAACAAATAGGAAATAGAATACTAATTAATTAAGAGAATTATGGAATTTATAGCCAATGAACATTAATTTTTTCATTTGCTGCTGTGCATAAATAGTGAAAAGCTTTGCAAGTGGATGTGCATATTAGGTGAAGCTATGCCCATGCACTCAACATGTTGAATAAATATCAGCTTTCTAAAATAAATTGGTTGGAGAGTTTGTTTTCTGGTTTTTAGTGACAAAGTGGTTCCTTGTGAGCAGACATGACAAAGGTCCTTTCCAGTTTAGGGAATCAAATTATTTTTTGTGTAGTTTGGACACAAAAAATAATTGTATTATCTACATAGTCTGAGTAATACTTTGCCTTACATTACAGCAATCCAGCACATCCAACAATTACAGTTTTAAATCTGACCAAATCTGAGTTTCAAGAGCCATATGTACAAAAAGTACTAAAAGGGTGTTATTGTGGATCTAATTGTGACAGCTCCATCACAAATTAGAGACGCATAAATAGTGTTTATTCTACTATTCAGTTTGTTAACATCGGATGAAACACATAATCACGGGGAGACTGTGTCGGTGCTTTTATTAAGCGTGCTGAGAATCAGGTGGGGATTCACACCCCAAATCCTGACTCCGATTTAACATAAAAAAAGGACAAGTTTTATACCTTTCCGTTATACAACTACTTATTAAGTATTAAGCCCTCCATTGTTTTAAAGCATGCAACTGTGGAAGCTCTGGTATACCTTTGTTGGATTAAAACAATTGTTCTCCCCCCTTAATAACCACCTGATTCTGTCATATGATTATACAGGTGCAATTTCACATGATTCGATAGAAGCTAGAAACTTAACATTTTGTTCCCTCCCAGGCCTAACTGACCTAGCTCTGAATGTATTGTACTGCTCCCTTGATTTCAGAATAATTTCAGCCCTATGCTAACAAGTTTACTGAGGGACAATATATGTATTGGTTTGGCATGAATGGTAAAAAACCAATCGGTGATCTGCTTTGGAACTGACAGCCAAGTTGGTCAATCAGGTAAAAGCATACACCCCTGGGACGCACAGCTTAAATACGGGAATCTTGGGAAATCTCTCTTCTTGCCGATGGACTCACCATGAGGTAACATCTAGGTGGTAGCTGCGGGGCCCGGCTCAGGCCCCACTGGCCCCGGGGTCAGGCTGGGGCGGCTGTGCCGGGGCTGGCTCTGCGGGAGCCGAGCCGAGCTGAGCTGAGCTGGGTCCCTGAGCCNTTAGAAACGATAATATTTGAATTTTGCTGAATAGATGTTGAATTAGAAATTGATGCAGTGGTCCTATGAGATGTCTTGAAGCCTCGCCACCAGTGAGGAATGAGAAGTCCTTTGTTGTGAAGCTGTGCATCTTTAAAAGGTGAAACCCCGTGTGCAAGTCCTCGGCCCATATGCAGCCATATGAAAGGCTACATTTGGGAAACTCAGAAATGCAGATTTGTCTGGCGGGCTGCGTTTATGGGAGCTGGGAGCCACAAACAGACTGTGTCTCTTGTGGAAAGTTACCAGAAGAATCAGGGAGGACTTGTCTCTCTCAAAAGACTGAATGAAAGACTATTTTATTAAGTGCTACTGACTTAAGAGTTCTGATGTTTTTGTCTCTTTACGTTGTTTTGTAGAAAAGTAGATTGTTGCTAAGGAGGAGGGAGGTGTCTTTAAAAAGGTTTCATGGTTGTTGTTTTTGTTTGCCCTTTAGTGTATCTTAATAAATCTAACTGTTTCTATTTTTAAGTTGAGCCTGTTTTGCCTTTCTTCTAATCCTATTCCAGAGTAAAAAAGATAGATCCCCACACTACGTTTCACAAAACAAATTTGGCGAATGTGTAACCACTACAATATGTTATTGCACATCTTCATTCTTAGAGAAAAATATAAGAATAAGAATGAAAATTTCTGAAAAGACCAGTACAGAGGATGAAGCAGGTGGTTTTTTTCATTTCTTTTAGACTCCATTTCTTCTATACCTTTTACATTTCAGAATTTATACTTCAAAATTGTGTGAGTTTAAGGATACTGACTATGGACTTGTAGTTCATGTAGCATGACATTCATTCAGCAGGGAGGACTGAATTCCTACAGGGCAGTCAGAATTAGATATTCCTTTTGAGACCATGCAAAACATCTGTTGGAGTCAGCACAAGACTTGCCTAAAGCCTAAGGGCCAAAGCTGGCTTTTGTGGAGAAGAGTTGATATTTTTGCCAGTCTTCAATGATGTGTCTTCAGTCATTCATGGAGAAAGTTCTGTTGCTTCTGTCCCTTGTTTCTTATTTTTCCTTGTCTGGTTCTCCCATACGGAATTTACCTTGGTGTTCTTGACCTTTGTTTTTAGTTTCTTCACAACTCCATTCTCCCCACCTGTCGCCGTGCCC